>CM060846.1:369260511-369418011 GCA_030762175.1 Metallyticus violacea | reverse complement strand
AGGTTTCCAAACTTATCCTGCATGTACTATTCTATTTCCTTGAACCGGCCAGTTCCTTTCTTAATTTGGAGGCTCATGTGATGTTCCCTCCCAAACTTATCTATTCATGGTATCACAATACCATCATTAACGTTTGGTTCCCAGCCAGTACTTAAAAACTCTAATTTTACACTCAATGGTCCTACTGTGGATCCGGAATTCCCACTTAATTCGTAACTTCCTGTGTCCCTTCCCAGCTCCAAAATCCTTTCAAAAGCGGTTCAGAGTAGCTATTTGTTCACACCCCAAGATGCCTGTCCCATAAATCATCATAGAGTCCCCATATAAAATGAAAGGTTTGCAGTAGCACAAGGTTGTCTTTATAGACATTCTGACAACGAATTCTTACCATGTTCAATCTTTAGAGTAATTGGCAGATACTTCACAAGCCATTTCTACTAAAAACTTCAAAAATTATAATTTGCAAGGAACGTCTTAGACTACAGTATGTTGTAATGTCAATGGCCTGTGGTTGATGCTACAGTTTCGCACACACGACGACAAATAGCTATGCTGAAGCAGGGATACTGATGTACTTGAAAGTAATCCGCTTTGTTTGTCGTAACACGGAACATTTGCCGGCTGAAGTGTCAATGCGTAACAATCCGGCAAGAGGCTGCGGAAACACTGCGAAATGATATGGTCATGCAATCCTGACAAGAGTCCTCCTGTCTGCCCCTCCGCCAACCAGCAAGTCCAGAGCAACAATCCCACATTCTCCAGGGCTGAGGTTCCTCATCCGGGGAAATGTTCACCAATTTCTTAAACAGAAGGCGAGTATGCTTCCTAACAATCACATGAGCGTCTCTTTGACTTCCAACCAAAAGTGTTTAAATAAAATTAAAACATGAAAATTGAGGGAAGTAAAAGACGACAGCTGGAATGAAAGAGGGAAATGAAATAATACAAATGGAACCCAAAATCAAACCCTCTGCTTACAAACGAGAGTCGTAGTACGAAAGTTTACAAAGGTAACTTTCAACAGTTTTACAATGTGATAGTTATTATAACAAAGTGAGCGCCACCAGAAACAGCAAATTTGAAACTTTATTACTATTTTAAAGATATTAAATATAGTTTAGGTCTACATTGACACTGTTCTTACGCACGCTCCACGTCAACTGCGCAAGGTTGCATATGCAAACACTATCTCTTAATTGGGCGTGATATTCATGGATAGATTTATCTGTTGGTGGACCCTTCCTGCATTCTGCTCGAAATCGACATTGAATTGTGATTCTTGACTTAGTCGTGAGGAGTTTCAGTACATAAAATACCATCTTCACTATTTTCACAAATCACCATCTGGTGGGCAACGAACTAAACTATACTAATCAAAGGCAGTATAAATACAAATTGAAATAGTTTATTCGTGTCAATGTGGAAGATATACGAAGAATAAGTCAATATTCAGAGAGTAATTTTTGAAAATCCATATACTAACTGTGTAGGCACGAAATTCAAGGGAACGTTCATATCTTTGTTCTGTCATACACACGAACTCAACTCTACTGTACAAAAGCTACACGAATCCTAAATAATTTGTTAAAGCTGTATAATGTTGATATATTATTGTTCTATATATATGTAAACCTGTTCAGATTTCAACCCTTTCTTAATTCAACCTTACTTTAGGTCTACCTTACCTACGATTTAATAAAAATTTCTTTACCCAAGATTGCGATACATTCTGTTAACATACTATTTCCAGGTTTGTCTATATTTTCTTTCTTGAGTTGAAAATATTTTAAGATGAGGTATATCTTCTTTTCTGGTACATCTATACATATGTAAGTTGAAGGTTGAAAGACATTCGGCAAATGGGTGCATCATCCATTTTCCATTTGTATTTATCCTGAATTTGTTATGTACTTTCAGTAAACGTATTTTAAAGTTTTTGTAAGATCCCACGATTATTCATAGTTTCCTCTTGCAGAGGGTGAGTTTGTCAAATTATTTTAATTGTTCTAAGAATGTCCTGTTGTTTTACGAGATAAGTTTCATTAATATCTTTGAACATGTATACTAAATCTTAGTTTGGCAATGCCATTATCACTAATCTTTAACTATTCAGTGATCAGCACTAACTGTATCTGGGGTGCGCTAAGAAAACATTATTTCTTGTAGCTCTTTGAAGACATTCAGGTGGTCCACGCCTTTTAAAGAAATTAATGTTTTTGTCAATTTACTTTACCTAACGTATTCTGTTTCTATCATAAAATTTTTTAGCCCGGGCATAGGCATTGCAATTGTTAACTTCTTCAAGGCAACATCTGGTTGCTATGCAATTTTGGGGCTGCACAAAGGCTCTTCTATTCCTGTGCAGAAGATATGGCTCATAGAGTGCCTTAAGAAAATCAAGAAAAAATGGAAAATGCTCAACTTAAAAAGATCGCAAAGATCCAAAATCGCGGATGTTTATAACATGAACAACAAATGTCATAGTACATGATGACGTATCCGATTCTTATTCAGAAAGCCTCGATAACGACAACGGCGAAAGTAGATATAATGCCCTCGGTGCAGTAAAAGTTTCCTCGAAAAGTTTCAAGTTTTCTATGGAATACAACATAAAATCCATCCTTTCGACACTATCAGGAAATAATGGTATTGCAGAAATAGGTCAATGCATTTATATACAAGAATTTTTAACTTATTAAATAATAAATTTTGGGCATGTTTGTAGACCTCCAGACAAGTATATTCTGGATACAATAAAACAAACACAGTTTACAGCACTTCAAACATAAGTAACTAAATGGAAAATAATAATTATAAATTCTATAGCGGTTTAATGAAAGTTTGTGAAGGGAGATTTGACTTAATCAGAGGAATGTCGCCCAAGGAACTTAAGTATCGCATTGACCCTCCAGGTGGAGAAATTTGGACTGTTGACCAACCGAATTAACTCGGCTCGTTTCCCTACCAGTACTCGCAGACGACAAATCAGCTCCCTTCACAAACAAGGAACAAGGAAGCAACTTCACAAACTGAAGCACGAGTGACTGTACCTGCATTGCTAATGTCCGCACGTAGTTTCACAGTTATCCGTCTTTAACACAGATGACGTGGCTATTCAAATGCGAGAGGGAGTTTACCTCCTTACCTTTATATGGAATGTTACATTCTAGTCGAAACCGTGTGATCCCCGTTTAAACAGTTTTTCTCCTGTGTTTAAAGGATTTTGACGTGAACATTTCAAGTTTTAAAACAAGGTAGTGTTGCAACTCATAAACTGTGTACTTAGCTCTAGCCACAACAGTCAACCATACTTTGACATATCTACGGAAAAATCTTCCGTGATGTTTCATCTCATCTCTATAAAATTAAAAATGCAACACCATGTTCAGAATCACCAGTGACAACCGTGATTATTTTAACCATGTTTTGGTGACTGATGAATGTATTTCATAAAAAAACGTAGCGTCAATAAACTCGAGAATGTTGCCTAGATGTAGTGGCGAGCGTTGAGTAAAACTACACGTTTGCAACGTGCATCGTTTCTTTACTGAGTGACGGACAGCAGTCCAGAGTCGTCATAACATTACGTAACATAACGTAACGTAACGTAACGTAACATAACATAACGTAACATAACATAACGTAACGTAACATAACGTAACGTAACGTAACATAACGTAACGTAACGTAACGTAACGTAACGTAACATAACATAACTCCATCGATCCCTAACACACTGCGATCTTTCGCTGTAGTGCTTTGTGGGTATAGTATAAATCCGATTTGACTCGGAGCGGGTAGTGACGGTTTTGTGTGAAGCCACTTTTGGAATTATTAAAACAAATTTCTTTGTAACATCTGGTCACTATGCATCCATGCTTCAATTTTTTTACAAGTTTGGACAATGTTTACTTCCAGCAAGAACAAGGGTAGTTTGGAGGTGGTTTATAATGGATTCCATCAGCTGATCTCTAGATTCAGAGATATTGCTTGGGGTTTGCGCGCTAACCATACTTCACAATTCTAGAATTTTGTGGCGATGTTAAATGTATGTATTCGTAAATTCGCAAAACAATTTCAAGAATTACAGCAAGCGAATGAAGAACACATTTTGTATTGAAACGAAGAGTGCTAATCAAAGTTTTTATAATTATGTTCGCCGTTAAAATAAATGCGTTGCATTAAGGAGTCTGTTTATAGGATGTGATGATTTCTCAGAAATAACAAAATGGTTCAATTGCATAGAAACTTTTTAGGTATCATTTATTTTCTTCTCTATTTTCTCAGAAAGTTATTGGAAATTACGAAGGTATACAAATTGTGGTGGCAATACATTTATATCTGAGAAGCCATTTATTGCAATCCACCATACTAATCCTCTACCACATTTAGCACCACATTTAGCCTCAGAAATTAAAAGACTACAGTCTCTTGAAATAGGACAAAAATAATTTGAAGGAATACGTACATTTATGTATCTGGGAA
The DNA here is from genome assembly GCA_030762175.1 of Metallyticus violacea. NCBI lineage: Eukaryota > Metazoa > Arthropoda > Insecta > Mantodea > Metallyticidae > Metallyticus > Metallyticus violacea. Next base: position 369,413,526 of record CM060846.1, on the reverse strand, counting down.
ATATGTAATATACAATGAATCTAAAATGAACAGTACTATCATAGGCCAAATTTAGGCAGGGAATTAGACATATTTTGGAAATTTGAGCCTTTTAAAAAGCAAATTGATAACTAGAACAACAAACAGGTAGTATATAAACCCTACAGGTGGGTGCCCAATAAGCTAATGGATATCTCAATCTCTTGGCAGGTAATTCCACGAAGAATATAAAATCTAATAAAACCTTAGGTCAATTATGGAGTTGAAGCCTGGACAATGAATAAAGTGAACCAGGATATTAAGTAATTTTGAACGTAAAGCGAGAAACATTTATGCATTGATAAAGTAAAACGGAATTAGATATAATGCTATTAACCTGCTAACAATAACCACTGGAAAAAAAAACAGATTTATAAAAACAGAAAGGCTGCAATGGGTTATTTGTGACGAATAGATAAAGACACTATGTCTTTAGTGAAAGCTGAAGGCAAGACTTTATTAAGCAAAGCTGAGAGGAAGGTGCAGTGTAAGGCAGTTTGATGCTGTACTACAAGCATTTAAGAATATAATGAAGCGAGATAGGCGATTATGGAGAGCAACGCTCGCTCAGAGCTGTAATACCAATGACTTTCTCACCCTTTAACATACATCTGAAGTGCATTGGCAGTAAATATTGTTTTTGTTAATGATGCCTTTTTAAAATGCATTTATACTTTTTTAATCATTTTTACAATTTACATTTATGCATTTTTCTTTTCTTCCTCACACATCAAGACTTACATTTTAAACAAATTTTATGATTCAAAAGAAACTTCAGTTTTTCATTTTTCATATTTCAGTGATACACACACATTCATACTTCTGAACACAATGATAATCCGTGCGTGTCAAATTCCACTCAAGGTCACGCGTTTATTTTTAGAAGTTAATGAAAAAGTCAGCCACACTAATACAGAAGGTTGCAATCACGCACGTATTGTTGGCCGTATGAATGAATAGTGTTTAATACCCGTTTTTGCTACAGAGGCACCACAGGTGATGAACACTGATGATACATGCAATGAAATGATATATTGGGAAAGGATTTATTTTTAAGGAAGGAAACGTTCCAGGCCTAAGCTTAGGGTACTTCCCCGGCATTTGCCATTTATGAGGAAAACCTGGAAAAAACCTCGGTCAGGGAGGACGGTCCTGGCGGGATTCGAACCCGAGACCTCCCGCTCACTATTCCGCGATGTAACGACCTCTGCCAGTGTGGCGGTGTTGTTGGCCGTAGAAACCAGAGAAAGACTGTCAGTTGCATCCATACAGTCGATCACATGAAGCATCAATGTTTCCTACTGCTCACACAATAGGCAGGAGTCAGTATCAAACATGCATTTACGTCTCAATCTTTCTTTGATTGGTAAAATGTCACGAGTTACAGAATACAAAAGAGATATGGCAGAAATGGGTAACACTTTTTCTCCATAACTGGGAAAAGTTAAAAGTGAAAGGCACAATGGTCCAGTAGGTAGCTTGCATATGTCTCTACGAGCAGATTTTACATTTGCATTTGGGGGCCAGTCTAAATAGCACCACTCTTGAAAATAGATATAGGTCCTTACGGGGCATTCAACCAAGGTTTGCAGGGCTTAGAAAATGTACAGTATCTTACCAGAACTGCAACCAAGCTCTAATGAAAGTATTCTGACCCTGAACCTGCAAATTTGTTCTCAAGAAAACGGAAAGACATTTCAACTTAATGCTTGCTAAACCAATACCTCTTCATCGGGGGAAAAGCTGTAAACCGCCCTACTGCTCTATTGTTTATTTTTCTTTGGTTTCTTTCTATGGTATGTTTTACAGATCTTTGGCTGTCAAATATATCCAGAAAACTTATAAAATTATACAGCAATGTTAGAGATTTGCATCTCGTGAGCTAAGAGCAAAATAAATAAATTAGATTGGAGACTAAGAATTTCAAATGAAGATACAGGGAAACACTTTTGTGTTAAGAAAAATATTTGCGTAACATTTCTAAATACCACAGATATATCCGATAAAATATAGTATAAAAGAATAGCCGCAGTAACGAAAAGAGAGATAAAATTAAAGAACAACAATGAAATGTTTACATAGGAAATATTGAATTCGATTTATATTGTTATCAAATGATGGTAAATGATAAAATATTTGAATATATCTCAAAGTATAGACCTTTATTGAAATCATTTAATTACAACAGCATTACTAAAAGTTATGGATAGGAAATTTGCCAAACTGTTTTGCAGCAATTCACTATTATTATTTAATATCCGGCAATAATAGACAACTTATATTTCTTTTTTAACCCATTTATGCTCAAACACTGAAATAAAAACGAATCATCCACTTTTGCAAAATAAATGTCACATTATTAAATATGTTAAAGTGAAACACTGAAAGGAAATTTATTATTGCATTTAATTCATTTAACATGTAGTATTAATTTTAAATTTATTAGATAATTTCATTTTTGTAAGCATAAATGCATTAAAATTTAAATAATTTTTGCATTTTAATTTATAATATTTATAGTGAACATTATAACAAATAAAACAATTCACCATAGGTAGGATTCGACTTCCATAGCTCTCATTGCTAGGTACATGCTTTTACCGCTCGACTATCAAAGTACATCTGCTATGAAGAACAAGATAACTGGTGATGACAGAAATGCTGTAAGACCTGAACGCAGAGATATGTGCTGAATCGAGCAGAACTTAAGACAATTTAACACTTTTTGTTTTAGGGTTTACATTTTGATCTTACAAAAGTGCTGGAAACAAACTGCTAGATTAAAGACTTTAAAAAAAAAAAGAACACCCGGAATGTTATTTTAAATATTCTCCTGTATCTTTTCTATTAAATTATTTTCCTTACTAAATCTAAGCTGGAAAGCAGAGGCACTGCAGTCGGAATAACATTTAGGAATTGTGAAATCAATAGAGGGAAAACAATGTGAGAATTTTTCACAAATAAGTCTTCTTGCAACAGAATACAAAATATGTGAAATGCTATATATTTCTGATTTTATTTAACTTATATGTTGACCACGCCGTCAGAGAATGGCAAGAGTTTCCGCATTTTGACGAAGAGAAAAATTGTATTAATTCAATTTTTTGCAGATGGTAAAATAATATTTAAAGAAAATGACCTGTAGACAATAGGGCATAATACTCTGGCCAGAGCATTGAAGAATTATGACCTCTATATTGTTACTAAAAATAAAAAAATGGTATTAAACGTAAAAAACACAATAAGATAAAAATAATACTCAAAGAATGTAAGTTAGCAGATAATGGTTTATTCGTTACAGTATTGAAGAGGTTGAATAATTTAGTTAAACAGATTCAGTGTATTAATAAAAGAAGTCTTGCATTTATCATTTCCATATCTACAGTTCTATTGATTAAAATGGTACAGTGTGATGCATTTGTGAACGGTTCTTGGAGAGGGTAGATATAATCTTGAATAAAACGTGAATTATGCCATTTAAAAAAAAAACTAAGTACTATTCCGTATCTCCTTCATCAATGGAAATGCAAAGAAAGTATACTCTCAGCAAAAAAAAATCCCTCATCATGTTAAAAAACTTTTGTTTGAAACAATTTTTTAATTGACGCAACAGAGAAAAAACTGGGTGAGCAAGATAAAGGGACACCCGGTATATACATTAAAATTCAGTAACTATAGAAACTAAAATTAACTTCTTTAAATGAAAAATGAGATAAAATGGTAAAAGAAACACATATTTATAACATTTACTGTAAGATAAGATAAGCAAATATACATAAAATTACTTCGTTAAAAATACCTGAGGAACTCTTAGATAAACAAAAATATTTAACTTATTTCTTTAAAACGATCTTTCTTACCCAGTAGATATTGGCCTAAGATTAGTTATATATTTTATTTATTTTAAGAAAATAATTCTGATCCCTTTAATTTCAGGTTATCCCAGCCTAGCTTTGCTTACTTCCCCTGCCTCTCGGCATTTCGTTGCTTTTAGTACAGCATTTTCGCTTTCTGTCTTAGCGTGTCTATGTGTTCTTTCCCTAAACGGGCTAGTTTTCCGTCCAGCTTACATTATATTTGCACTTTTTCGAAAAACAGGTTTACTTGATTATTTTAGCACATATTTGCTATTTTAAACGATAAATTTATTTGCCTATTTACCCCATTGTTTTCTTTTAAACAATAAGTATATATGTTTGAATTTCTAACAGAAAACTTGCCTGCAAATCTGTGTTTATACGTGCCATTTCTACAGAGGAGATTCCTCATTTTCTAATCAGGAACTTCCCCTATATACCTTTCTCTATATTAGGCATTTTCTGATTACAAAGTTCCCCTACTTTCTTACCATTTATTACACATTTCCAAACAGGAAGATCCTTTACATATCTTGCCCTATATTAGCCATTTCCCAATTAGGAACAGTCCCTACATATCTTTTATATATCTTACACTATATTAGCCATTTTCCAATAACAAATTTCTCTACATAACCTACCTTGAATTTAATTTATTCTAAAAAAGGAGGTTCTGCTCCTATCTTGCCTATATTAGCCTGTTTCTAAACAAGAAGTTTCTCTACCTATTTTACTTATATTAGTATTTTCTTAAACAAGAAGTTCCTGTACTCTTTTACCTACATTATCCTTTTTATAAGTACAGAGTTCCTCTACCTATTTTACCCTGTATTAACCTTTTTAAACAGGGAGTTCCTCTACCTGTTTTACTCTATATTGGTATTTACTTATACAAGAAATTCCTCTTCTATTTTACCTATATTGTCGTTTTTCTAAACAGCGAGTTCCTCTACCTGTTTTACTCTATATTGGTATTTACTTATACAAGAAATTCCTCTTCTATTTTACCTATATTATCGTTTTTCTAAACAGGGAGTTCCTCTACCTGTTTTACTCTATATTGGTATTTACTTATACAAGAAATTCCTCTTCTATTTTACCTATATTATCGTTTTTCTAAACAGGGAGTTCCTCTACCTGTTTTACCCCTATTAACCTTTTTAAACAGGAAGTTCCTCTACCTATTTTACTCTATATTGGTATTTACTTATACAAGAAATTCCTCTTCTATTTTACCTATATTATCGTTTTTCTAAACAGGGAGTTCCTCTACCTGTTTTGCCCCTATTAACCTTTTTAAACAGGAAGTTCCTCTACCTATTTTGCCCTACATTGGAATTTTTTTAAACAAGAGGTACCTCTACCCATTTTCCTGTTAGCTTTTTTCTAAACAGAAAGTTCCTCTACCTATTTTACCGTATATTGAAATTTATCAAATCAAAAATGCCTATATTATTTTACCTATATTTGCCTTTTTATGAACAGGAATTACCCCTATTTTACCCTATATTGGAGTTTTCCTAAGCAAGAAGTTCCTCTACCTATTTTACCTATATTAATCTTTTTCTAAACAGAAGGTTCCTCTACCTATGTTATCTATTTTATCCTTTTTCTAAACAGAAAGTTCTTCTACCTATTTTACGTATATTAACCTCTTTCTAAACAGGAAGTGCTTCTATTTTGCTGTATATTAGTATTTTCCTAAACAAGAGGTGCCTCGACCTATTTTACCTATTAGCCCTTTCCTAAACATAAAGTTCATCTACCTATTTTACCCTATATTGGAGTTTACCTAAACATAAAGTTCATCTACCTATTTTACCTATTTTATCTTTTATCTAAACAGCAGGACTTTGTTCTACATATCTTACCCTATATTATACTTTTTCTACGCAGAAAATTCTTGTACCAATTTTACCCTTTATCGTAATTTCTCTAAACAAGAAGTTCCTCTACTTATTTGACCTATATTAGCCTTTTTCTAAACAGGAGGTTCCCCTTGCTATATAACCCCATATTGACCTTTTAATGAATAGGAAGTTGCTTTATCCGACTAAATTTATTTTGCTTTTTTTTAAATAGGAAATTTTCTGCTTTCCTTAGATGATTTTTGATTTCTCTTTTCATTTAACGTCGCTGCTTTCCCCCCCCCCCCCTAAATGCACTACTTTCGTATTCCTTAGCTTACATGACTTTTATTCTTAAAGCTACATTTCTATGTGCTTTTCTAAGTCTATTCTTTGCGTTTGTCGTACACAGCAGCTGCCGACTTATCTTGAATTACCTGTCGTGTTTTCGTGCAGATTTTCCTTGTGTTTTCCAAAATTAAAGACTGGACTAATAAGAGTGTAGTTAGATCATTGCATAAAACCCGGTTGAAATTGCAATGGCGTTTGGGGGACGCTAATGACCAAAGATGTTAAAAAGCATCCTTAAAGTAATCTAATAATTTCTTCTGGCCTTCTTAGCCTATATCAAGTTCCTTAGCTATCTTATGCTTTGTTTTTATTTATTTGTTTGTTGTTTGGTAAATCTGCAATGTTGCCTAAATCTGTTTGCTCATTACTGCTTTTATTTAAGAGGAAGTTTTCCTGCTTAAATTATGCTGTCTTTTCTACTTTTCATATACTGGCAATGTTTGTTGCGTATCTTTTCATAAACAGATGTCAAGTAGTCCCGTCATGTAGGCAAAATGTACTGCTTTTAGTGAACAAGCAATCTTTGCCTATTTAGCATTTGTTTCCTTTTTATCTTAAAAACACAACGTTCCCTGGCTCTCTTAATATTTCTTTGCCACTGCTACCAGCTAGCAAACTGTTGCCGGGCTTTACTACACTCCCCCCCCCCCTCTCTCTCTAAATACGCAAAATTTGCTTATGTTTTTTCCCCTCAATCAGTTAATTTTCCTAGATATTCGGTTCATTCCGCTTTTTTTCTAAACGTGCACATTTTTAATTAACAAGTCTTTTATGAGCATTTTTCAGTGTGTTACATTACGTTGCGAATTTTAACGGAATTAAACTCGTTTCTTTGTCTATTTTAACTTAAATTATCTTTTTTCTCAAGAAAGTTAACATTTATTTTACTTTTTATCTTATATTCGTGCATATTTGTAATGTTTTTAAGGAAATATTTCTCAACCTTCTTACTCTAAGGATGTTGTACAGTTTCATATCTATAAAATATATATTCTGAGCTTTTCTTTAAGAATTCACATAGGCAACAGACTACGATGTTTCGCTTTGGCAAAAGTTTAAGGAGTCATCTGCCCTAAGGACAGTAAGTTGCCATATTTTTATAATAAAATAACTTGTTTCTTTATTCTTTTATTCTTAATATATTTTTCTGTATCAAATTCTGCTTTACTCTGTATAAGCTCTTTGCAATGCTGATTTTACTCACCAGACTATAAGATACTTTTTTGTTTAACATAGACTCAAATTGACCCTATTTATTGTTATTATCTAAATTTAAACATTAATGGAATATATTTCTGTTATTGGAAAAGGGATACTTTTGAACTGAAATGTCATAAGAGTATATAAAAACAAGCAAATAACCTTAAAATTACTTGCTCCATAGATAAATACAGCATTTAATGTATATAACAATGATATTATTTATATATCACCATCGTCGACTTACAACGCCAGACCTGAGGTTCTGTTCCAGGTACTGATGAACCATATGAATTTAATTACAATTAGCACCTAGAGATGTTAGAAGCATAGGTGTTCGGCCCTTCACTTCATGGGCAATTTAGTTTGATTTTAAGGTATTACTTAGATGTGAAATGATCAGTATATTTGTTCAGGGATCTCTTATTTTTCTGGTATGCAGTTTTCTAACGTGGCTGTATCCATGGCTTTAAGTTCCTCCCGGAAGACCTGCACTCCAGGATATTACGTCCCGTAAAACCGATCCCTCGGCCGGATTTGAAACCGCGAACTATATAATACTATTTATTAATTTAGCTGTATTTTTCTTTAAGAGAACTTTATATTTATTTTTTATAAAAAAGGACAATACCCCAAACTATTTTCAACACAGAATTTTAGTCAATGTTTAGGCAGGAATCACAGCGTCTTGCTTGTCCCATGGACTCTTCCTCAGCGTTTGACAGGAGTCATCTACCTGCAGCTTCTTCAAGCTCTACTGCTTCTGCTTTGGGATGTTTCTCTGACAGTAAGAGAGGCAATGTGTATTTTACACGATGGTGCGCCTCCACATGTAGAACGATGTATGGGATCTTCATAACAACTATTTAGACAAGGGCTTGCATACCTGGTCCAATTGATTTTTTAATCATGGCCTGGACGAGAATCAGAGCTTATCCTTCATGATGCCGGAAGAATGGATTGTTTCGAAAGAATAAAAATTGTATGAATGACTTTGATAGAGTGCAGCATAACTGAAGGATAAGATGTAAGGCAGGTACAATATCGAGGAGTGGACACTTTGAACTATTTATTTAATGTTTTCTTAACGTTCACGCTGATGATTATTTTGTTTTTATCCCAAGCAGAAAATTGTATGCTTTTTAATTAATTTGGTTTATTTACGGACGCTCTTTAACATCTCAGCCATCAGCGTTCAATTCAGTACGTGAACAGGCCAATGAATCTTTCTCAGAGGTCTCTTCTTTCTAGCTTACTTTAACATCAATTCTACGACACGGGGCCCACACACTTTCCTTCTGAAGGAAGCCATACTTAAGATATTTACGCCGAAAAAATGCATCGAGTCTGGCCGGGGTTTAATCCGTGATCTTGGGTACACGAGGCTAATATGCTTACCATCAGAAGAGACAATTGTGGTATCATAAACATATCGTAATACTTTGCAGCATTAAACATTCTTCCAGTCACAGAGCTAAGAATTAACAGGTATGTACTCTTTGCAAAGTTCAAAACTATCTTAATAATGAATGACTCTAGAGAGAGGATTATTTATAGAGCATATCTTAAAATAATGTGATATTTCTAGGGTTTAAATGAAAATTAAATGCTGATTTTAATTTATTTATCAACAAAACATGTCTATTATTTCTTTTATTTGCATTTGTCATTTGCAACCTTAGTGCCACAGCAGTTGCCGGGTTATCTTGAATTACTTATCGTGTTTTTGTGCATACTTTCCTTTTAGACTATACTCGTGAGAGTATAGACATTTCATTGATTAAAAGGCGGTTGGAATTGCAATGGTCTTTGAGAGAACCAAAAGGAACGTTAAATTTGTGCGAGAGGAAGATTATGAATTAAATACATATAACTGCCGCATGGGCCTTAAGGCCGTACATGTTAATGTCGTCTTTATAGCCATCAAAAGGGCAATATTCATACATACGTACATACATATATACATACATCCATACATATATACATACACACATACCAACTCTGACACACAAATCTACATGCATACATGCAAATATACAAATAATTCGATATATTTAAGCCTTCTATTAATAATTTAAATAAAAATACATAGACATGAATGAAACCCTTACTCTTGAACCCCCTTCCTTTTACTCACACCCCCTATCCATCTCCCCCCTCTTCATTATGGCCATTAACCAATATCTACTGTGCCCTGCGATACCAAAAATGTTGCGATTTTATAAGCGTTTTAGTTTCTTCACGGATACAACAAGAACATCTAAGAGATTTTTAAGGATTACGTCTATCTGACACTCTCCTGCTGGAAAAAGGGAACGTTTAGAAAGCTGCAGTAGTTAAATTACTTTAGTAATTTGAAGAGATAATCGTCTTTGAGCCCTAAATTCTCTCTTATCCAGAGAATGGTATTATTACAGCTGGGAGTGGATTTTCTCAAAGTAAAACATATATTGCATTCAAGCCTAGCTTTCCTTATACAACATACTGATAAAGCAACACATAAATAGTTGCACTCAATATACAGAGATTCTAAGCAAACAATTATAATAGGGAACTCAGGGTCAAAGGTTTCAAACTTCATGTTAGGGCTCAAAGTTCCAAAAGGGCATGCATGCCACTGACAATTTACCATTAAGTTTGCACAAACTCTTATCAAAAGATTGAAATTTGGTATTATGTAGACGGATAACGCAGTAAACAGATTTATTTCGATTAATTAAATGGCACGAAGGAATTGTAATATAAATGTTAATGCCATTTAGCTTTAATAAGAACGCATAGTTGGTAAAACGCAATAGCAAAAGGTATTCACAAGCTTATAGAGCAAGTGTCGCATGAAGCAGGCAGAAAAATAAAGCGCAAATACTTTCTGTAAGCATCATTTTAAAATGCTATAAAATGCAGTTTAATTTCTTCCCTTGCCATACGTGCAAACACAACGATTTAAATAGTTCAGTAGAGAAATTACAGAATATTGGGAAAAATTGTTAGTCAAATGAAACATCTATACATCGCAAAATTGATTAAATACTCTTGTGTTTCAACTTTTAGTAATTAAATACGTTGCAAAATAAACATAGGGAACTGTTAATGTGTACTTAACAGACTCCTAAGCACGTGTTGGACCACCCCTAATACCTTAAATAATTAAATTCAGAAGGAAATTATATTAAGGTTTTGCAAAACCATGGCCACAGCAGCACCACTTCATGGAAAAGAAGTACGGGCAACAAGAAGCGGTGATGCTGGTAAGATGATATGTGTCACTGCAGTTGATTGAACCCCAGCTGACAGTCGTGCAAGGGCAGTCAGATGTTTGACACACAAGAGAAAAAGCGTGCAGAGCTATGACACAGCCGACCTAAACTGTTCATGAAAAATGTACAGGCATTATTCTGCTGAAAATGTCATAACAGCTGCACATAATTCTTATGAGTCATAAGATTAAAAAACCAGACGACTTTATCTCTTGAAGTTTCCCATTTGTTTTCCGCTTACTGGATACACAACACACAAAATTAATTTTTTGACATTGCATCTACAGCTGCAGATATTTTCGTGCAAAATTCCCAAAAGCAGTCGCTTTACTTTACACCGACGTTTCAGGGTTAGAAATCTTAATCACTTCATTCTCACATCACAGTGGATTTGAAGACAAGTTCAAGCTAAAAATGTGACACATTCCTGTGGATTTATGCTGAAGGACGGAATCTGAGCAATGATATTTCTCATTAGGAAAGCAGAAATTGTGAGTTACAGGGCCTCATCTGGCCACACATTAGCACTTACTTTGATACTGGTCTTTCTCAGACACTTAGCTACCTGTTCTTCTCACTTTATTCGCTTATTAACAAGGCAACGGTGAAAGTTTTGTTTCAGATCAACTAAGATGAGGAGGACCGACTTTTCGTGCCCATTCCTGTACTATAAAGCATGCATTATACGTAGAAACAAATAAATCTGGTGGTACTTAGCGATATGAATCTCTCCTCAAACCTTACAACCGATTTACGAGGGCTATTCAATAAAGAGTGATGATAATTTCTTGTGCTAAAATGTAAATTTACAATATTTTGTTAACTTAATGCATAATGCAAACATGGTATTTGTTTAATTCTTGTCATTAATTAACTTATATATTTGCAACTAGATTGATATATTTTTAATTAGGTGAAATGTATTTAATTAAATTAATATGAGTAAAAATAAGTTGCAGTTCATTTAATTTGTTTCACGTATTTAACTATGTTGACGTGCATTTAACTAATTGACATGTTTCATTTAAGTAAAATTAAGTTAACTGGCATGAAAACATGTGTAAAATTATTTCGACATGTATTTCAATTAGATTGATTTATACAATGTGATCATTTTATCGCGCAAATCATTTGTTTTGTGCACACTAACATTGGCAATAGTCACACCTGCAACGGGGCAACGTGTTATATATCCAGGAACACCATGGACGTTTGCAAGAAATGTTTGATCTTAAATGATCTGTGGCCACCTCGTTCCCCTGACTTATCGTTGCCAGACCTTTTCCGTATTTTATTATTATTTTTTATAAGAACGTGTATATCAAGCAAACCCACGTACTCCTGAAGGCCTAAAGCGAGTCATTACGCAAGATATGAATTCCCATTCCCTGATGGTCTACAAAGAGTGTCAACGTGGTGAGAAGGGTTCGGATCTGCCTTCAGGGACATGGTTGATATTTCCAATACTTGTTGTTAGACATTATCATTTGTGCATAACTACATTTCTCGTGTGAAATCAAATGCATCTGTTTTATTGGCCATAGTGTTATAATATATGCTATCAGGATGTGCACGATAAAATGATCGCAGTGTAAAATCTTAGGTTGGCATGTATTTAAGTTAACTGGTTTATTTTATGTATATTTCTGTAAACAAGCATTGCATTGTCATTGTTCACTGCCACCGTACATAAGCCCACTCCAGTAAATAAAAACATACAACTGCGATTCCTGCCTGTGGGAGACGTGCAAGTTGAAACACGGTAAATGGAGTGTCACGGGACGAACAATCCGCTTTTCTCTCAATTGATCTTTAGTTGAGGCCTATGCAAGGTTACAGGAGACCTATGGAGAATTTTTTTCTTCCCTATAGCCGAGCTCGACGATGGTTTAAAATATTTAAATAAGAGAGGCAATAAATGTTAAAGGAAAGTGAACCCGCCGCTCCAGTTTGTGCTCTCCGGAAGAAAACATTAACACCGCTGCTGATATTGTGAGAGAGTATCTTTAATAACATTAAAAACACGTTCAGAAATTCTGATAATTTCACTCGGTGCTACCCCAGGTTGGTAACTGAGAAGTTGCACATGAGACGTGTTTGTGCTTGGTGAATTCCAAGAGTGTGGAATCCCGAACAAAGTGTGCAGGTTTGCATGCAGTTTATGGTGATGTTACAGGAAGATACACAGTTTCTTTCACAAATAATCGCTGCTGATGAATCTCGACTACATCAAACTTCTGTGTGTAAATCTCGATAAAAAGGCAAAAGTGGTTGCTTCTGCTGCAAAAGTCATTTCATTTTCAATATTCAAGGAAGGTTTCACCAGCACGCCGTACCGGCACACCCAACTGTAATAGAAGTACCACAGAAAGGTCCTGAAAACTCTGCTCGGCAAACAACACATTTCCGAGCAACAAAATGGATGCTCCACCACGATAATGCACGGCGACACATGGCAATTGCTGTTGCTGAATAACTCACAAGAATCAATGTGAAGCGTGACTCTCATCCTCTCTATAGTCCAGATTTAGCTCCATGTGACATTTTATTTTCCCCAAATGGAAGAAAATTCTTCGTGAGAGGCATTTCTCATCATCAGAGCAGGGATGAAGGCTGTGGAGGCGATTCTAAAGAGCCTGTCAAAAATTGTTACCAGGAAGTTTTTGAAGAAAATCATAAAATTAGGAGTAGAAGTAAAGTTATCAAAAAGTATACTTTTTATTAAAATGCCTCGCAGTGCACTGATCTGTATGTATTTAAGTCAATGAATAAGACTTCGCTTACGAGCTATAAACAGTTGAATCCGACTTTAAACTTTACAGCTTAAGAAACATTTCAATTAGTACGCTATATTAATTGCACTTTAATTATAATTTTAATATATATAGACCCATAAAATTCAATTCATGCTCTTGCAGCAAAAATATTAAAACGATCATATTTAAGCTAGTATTTTCTTTTAACAGAAAATAATATGAACTTATTATATATTTCTATCCTTTCCTTGGAAATGTAAATATTTAATTTTGACTTCTGAGTATAGGACTACTTAGAATTTAATTGCTAATGAGTACGACTAAAATTGTAGTAATAAATACCCTGCACTAAATTCACTGGAAGTTTTCATTTAATGATTGTGGCATTAGATACACTAGCACATGATATGCATGGGTAAAGCGCTAACTTAACAAAATTAAAAGGAATCCAAATGATACACAAAGCACCAATGTTAGGACTTCTTTAAGCATAAAATATATAGTGTACTACTTATAAGAACTGACTTGATACGCTTATTTATCTAAAGTATAAAATGCTTATAGAGAAAAATATGAATTTCATATGAAAATAAATGAGTTTCGGTAGAAGTAAACAGAAAAGAGTAACTACTAACCCAAATTCAGTTGAAGACACAATAAGTAAAAATATGCATTTGAATACAAGAAGTGGATCTTTAAATTATAAACCAATGGAGTAAATGAAATTGAGATGTACATGATAAAAGTGGAAATATTACAGAAGAAACTAGAAGTAGTAAGTTTAGTTATAAATCTTGTCCGCTTGCAGTACTTCAATTCCGCTTTCTGAAACATGTATGCAATACTATAGAGGATGATGAAATGGTAGCCCTTCCTTGACAAAGCAGATATTGTATTGGGAAAACACATCATGATTAACAGGAATTAACACTGTAACGTTTCTGATTTAATTGCTAATGTTTTCCTTCCCAATTCTAAAAGCCCCATTTGCGCTATTTGTGGAAGCGATTTTGTTGGCGAAAGTTCAAAGTTTAATGCAAATTTAGTCTATTTCTGCTTTTGTTTAACTTGTAAGTTTTCGTTCGTGTTTTTTTTTTGTTTTATTTTTATTATTTTTTTAACTGAAGCAATAGATTTAAATATGTGTACCATATCGCAAATTGCTGCTCTGGAGGAAGTAATTGACCAGGACAATTCTGAAAAATACCGCACGCACATGACGAACTGATTTGTATTTTAAAAAAAATTAAGCAAAATGCATCGTTTTAGAGTCAAACGCCTACCATATTTGTGAATGAAAGTTTACTGCCGTGAAACCGGCAGACAAACAGGTTCACAAAGCGACATTCAAAAGTAAAGAGCAGTCGTGGAGTAGCCCAGACGTAAAACATTACGTGAGCGGCTAATAGTTCAACTGAAGCTCTACACAGGCTGCATATTAGCAGTAGACGATTATCGTAAGTTTTACGGAGTACCCGATTATTCTCAAATGTCACTGTTACAGGCAAATGTATAAGTTGGAAATTTTGAAATTAGTGTTTAGATTACAGAAAAACAATGTAGAATAAAAACATAATAGTTTGAAACTTCTAGTGAAATATTCAAGAGAATAAAAATTCTTGGAAACTCCAAAGAAAGAAAGACCCGTCGTAGAAATTCGGGTATGCAGCAACATAGAATGGTAGACCACTGTAGATTGCTTTATATCTTTGTTTCATCCATTTCGAAAGATGTTGTAGCACCCATCAGTGGTAAGAAATATAGTTTGAGGTAACAAAAGCAGAAGTGAAACTAAATGTGCACTATTGCTTATTTTCTATTCCATTTTAAAGAAAAGTGCTAATATGAGCAATTATTACCGAAACCGAAAAGAATAATTCAGCCAGCAATAACCTTTTTTCATTATACTTTATACATAATTGATGCAAAATATTCGTGGGGTTTTTCGGTTAATGTAACCTGCTGAACGTTTTTGTATACTTCCCTGAAAACAAGAATGGATTTTGTTGTTGATGCTCTTTGACTATAGGTTTCATCTCTAAGCTAATAAACAGAGATGGAACTTTTGCACAGTTGCAATACATAAGAGTAATTGTAAGTGCTGCATTCTTCGGTATTTGGTTATTTTTTGAATAATGAACTATAATTTGTTATTTTAAATTTTACAATAAAATGCAATATTAATGAAAATTGCAATATTATGAATTTGATGAGGAATTTAGTTCCTAAACTGTGTCAAAATGCACATTTATTATAGTTTCTTTCTGAAGTAGAACAGACGTGAAAAATAATTGATATCTTTCCATTTGACTTTCAACTTTAATTTTTGTGCCACTAGGTACAACTTGTAAAGCATTTAAATGTTAGGATGCTAATTTTCATGAATTAAATGAGAAAATGCTGTTATTTTGTGAAGTGTCGCAAATAGTTTAGTTTCAATTGCAGTATATATTTCTTTATCTGCCGGTTGATTTTAACTTATATTTCTTTAATAGTTGATCGGCAGTTTTAAAATTTAAAACTATAAAATGTATCGCAAGAGGATGGTATCAAAAGAAATTTGGTATCTGCACTGGGTGCCTGACCTCAGCAATTCGTTAATTCTGAAACACACTGCGCACAAAACGATAAGGGGTGGACAAGTTTATGTTAAGATTCTCTAACTTTTATCGCTTCTATTTTCGTAAAGAATGATCTAAAACAGAATAATAAATAGGAATATAATGATGTAAATCAAATAGCCGATGCATTAAATAAATAAATGTGCATAGAAGGATGAAGCGTGCGCAATATTGATTGATATGATATGAAATGTCCCCCCTCATTACTTTGATCTTTATATTAGATTCCACGTGGTTCAAGAAAATTTAATTAATATGTGCAGGAAACACGTAATCAATCAGAACATCATGCACATCAGCACACACATTAGGGACTGTCTGTTACACTCTCTGATAATTAGCATATGTTTTGGGAAAGGATTTAACGCCCGTTTTTACTGCTTAGGTATCACAAGTGGTGGACGCTGGTGATACACGAGATGAAAAGATTAGTTGGAAAATTATTTTTTAAGGAAGGTAAAGTTCTAGACCTACACAGGTGTAGAGTACCTTCCCGGCATTTGCAGGTTTGAGGACTGAGAAAAACCCGGAAACATTCAATAAGGTAGGACAGTCCGTGTGGGAATCGAACCCCAGACATTCCCCTCACAATTTCATGCATAAGCGGTAATGAAGTTGGATGGTTAGGGGGATTTGAGTAACTAATAACTTGAATGCACTTTCTTTCATATATCCTAAATATTTTACTTGGAAGTCTGAGCTATTCTATATTTATCATCTCATTAAGTGCTGATGGTAGGTATGACCTTCACAACGGTATAAAATTCATGACTAAAACCCTGTATAAACTCATCAGCCTGTTTTCTGTTGTTCTTTCAGTCGGTTTTTTCTAGAAAAAGTATTCCTTAGTTTTGATAGCACCTGCGCCTTTTTTCATTACTTTTGTTAGAAAATCTTTTGACTCACTAGTAGCCACGACAGCCCGTATATTTTTTCTCATATCAGTTAAATATTGCGTAACATTACATAGAATTTCACGAACCTGACCAACTGGAGAGTGGTGCACTCTTAATACAAAGTTTCTATCGAGTCATTTCTTTATATGTAGAGATAGTACCTATTGAAAAAATTAAAATAATTCAAAGTGAATTAAATGAGCAACTTAAAGTATTGATAAACTGTTCTCCATCTAACGATTCCAAAAGTATAACGCCACACTACCGAACGGATCACTAGTACACAAAGTGTAATGACCAACTGGTTCGTTTCCCTAGAAACTGCATGTTGTATTACGGATGACCATTTGGTGCTCCGTTTCTTGTCGTTCACACAACAGTAGAAACAACATATTCTCAGAACAGAAGACGGCGCAAAGGTTGACTGATACCCTGAACAGGCCAGCAGAAGCAGCCCAAGAGGACAAAAGTTCACATACCCTGTCCCGGAGGAGCACTCTCAGAATATTAATGTTATTCCTTTCATTGTAAATTAGCAGTTCCGGAATTATTAAAAGCAAATAAACTACGTAAAGAACGGAGGGGGAAAATCATTCTGCCTATGGGACACAAATGCGCACGCAGTACCCCCCTATCTTGCAGAATTATTGAATCGTGGAAACGATGACATCTTAGGGCCGGTCTAGGCGCTTATGTTGCACAGTAGCATATTTCCGTGTATTCGGCACTCCTTTAGAATCACTGAAATATATGTCTCAATCATAATGGCGGCTAAATTGTGACAACTATGGAACACAGCGTTGTGTATAGTAAAATATGACTAAACTTGCAGGAAGGATTAAGATCTTGTGTTTATAGAGCCATGTTGAGGACTTACTACGTTTTGAAAACGAAGGAGAAGTTCTTACTTCAGATATTCGCGATAAATGTTGATCCAGTGCACTTGATGTCTACCATGTATAATGCCACACTAGTTTGTTTTTTACAGAAATACTCAATTAGTGTTTGCATGGTTCAACTATTTTCAATACAAGCGCAATTTCTTTACTTAAGAATTATTATAATCACTTGAATTATTATTAAATGCTAAATGTATAACTTCAAAATATAAAATCAACTTTTTATTTTGTTCTTAGTGCATTTAAAATGAAAAGTGACATCTGAGAAACGTTCAATTATGATTTAAGTATAAAACATTTTCTACACTTTAGAAAACAAACAATATGCAAAATCTTGCGAAACTTTGAAAATAAAAATCAGCGGTATCTGATGATTGTTTATTAGATCCTCACTGCCCCAGTCGTACCCTCTACACCCTTATTTCATTTGCATTTAGAAGATGGAGATAGGTGACGGGCTTCACTGGCTCTCCAAGGTGGCTGGTTCGATTTCCAATAAGCCGAGGCATTTCGGCCCTTCAGGACATGTTCATGGTCCTCAAGTCGGTTTTAGCTCCAAGGCCTGACTGAAGAACTCGGCCGTGCAACTGACAGTTCCCCTTTATTTCATCACTAATGGCATGGGAACTTTCCAGCAGCCAATACCTTTACTACAACGCGCCTTTAACGTTCTGTACTCCTTAAGAAAATTAAATGAAGGCTGAGTTTTTAAACGTGATTGTTTCCTAAGTCTTTGGACCATTTCGCAACTAACTCTGCATGCTTTACTCTTTGCATTGACGTTCTAAACATAGGAGGTGTGGCATGGCTGATAGTACTGAAGACAGCACAGCACGCAACTGCAGAAGTGGAACATATCTCAAAGAACTAAAAGCCAGGATTCCCTTTGCTGGAAACAAAAGAAGAGGAACATTTTACACAGGTAGCAATTACAAACAAAGCAAAGTGCAAAGATGCAAGGTAGTGGTTGATGATCAAGCTCTTCAAGATTGGCTCAGAAAAAATCATGTCGCAGAAAATGATTCCAATGTTTTACCCGAGCCCAATCCACTGATCTACAATGTATATACAGGGTGCTCACGAAGCCCCACCCAAGAATGTTGTGATTTTCCATAAATGAGCTGTAATGCTGTCTATCAGCTCTGCTATGATCTTCATTACATTGCTAAAGATTTGTTTATTTGTTAGATTTCATGTTAACAGTGACTGTCAATGAATTGCAATAAAATGGGTGTACTACACGTGGCTATTTAACATGGTGGGAAATCATGGCATCCAACATCATGGCATTATCTTCCATAAATCTCCTGGTGTCAGTAAACAAATTCCTGGTTTCTATTATGTTTGCTCCGTCAACTTTGATGTAGTGTTCTAACAGAATAATTATATCTACAGGTAATTACATGCATTTGCTGTTGTAATCACATTAATGGACAGAGCTTATGTGATTAACATATGAGCAAAGGGGGTCCTGCTATGTCAGATTTTTTCATAAAGTTCACATCTCTTGTGAAAGGCATCCCACTTGCCGTTACGACTCATAGCAGTTGTGCATTGAAGTGAGTGGGATTGATACCGAGGTTATGCCTAAAACATGCAAGGAAAACCAGTTCGCCGATGTTGAAAATTAAATTTACTATATGCATCACTGAATTTAAGTTCTAACCAAGCAAGACTGTCCTGGATATTTTATAACCCTGGTGCAATCGTTATGGGGACATTCTATTTATCTCAATTTGGACAAGACGTTTAAAGTTGACCTCATTATTATTAAACTCAATTAATTATTTAATATAAGAAGCATTAAGAAATAATATTGCAAAATATGAAACCCCTGTTTCTAGTACATTTTGCTATAAAAATGTTAAATATTTGGAATTGTAAGAAACATTTCTCCTTTAAAATTAAATTTGTATGGAACTGCAGAAATAAAAATTGAAATTATGTATTACCTGATTTTTAATCTTTATTAATGGTATATACCCTAAACCCAAGGTTGTGGGTTCAATTCCAGCCAGGATCGATAGACTTTTTCGGGGGTAAAAATCCCAAGTATGGCTTCCCCAAGCATCCTTCGGAAGGGAAGTAAAACTATGGGCCCCATGGCGTAGATTTACGGCATGGAAAAGAACCAAACCTGAAAGAAGAGGCCTCTGAACAAAAATTGTCGGCTGTTTTACGTCCTGAATTGAATGGAACGCTAGTGACCTGAGATGTTAAAGAGCATCCAATCAAACAAAAATTAATGGTAAATAATCAATAAATATTTATTTATTTAACAAAGAGATTGTCATTAAATTTTAATGCATTCTAAGGAGAGGTGTTCACTTTAAAACATTGACATAGACGCTAAAAATTCTAATAAAACGGAATAATTATCAGTTTCTAAACTATGGAACGGAATCATAAACAACATATAAAAATTAAAACTTCTTATAAAAAGTTGTGTTTGGGCGCTATAGAGGGTTGTACATGCCAGCAAATCTCGCATTGTTCTTAACTGTTTAGCACGCTCCCGCTGCACATACACAGACTAGAGAAAATGCGCGTGAGCAGACGCCCCATTTCATTTCGGATTTATTTTCTCGCCTACTGTTAAATGTATGTGTAAGGAATTGCAAGTGATTGCAAAATGATGATGCAAAAAATTGCAAAAAAAAAAAAAACCCTTAGGGCGAAATAATATTTTAAAATGAGATAGTTATCATAGCTTGTGAGAAAATTTCACTTAATACTCATTTGATTTATATGCTGCGAAAAATTTTTGAATTATTTATTTCGAAAGTTCAAAAATACTCCAATATAGAAAATATCAAGAGATAAAGTACCTATATTTTACATGACGGTTACCGTCTCCTCTTTCTATTAGTTCCAAATTTTCGGTTCAATACAAACATAGGAGTTTTGCTGTCCTATTTCATATGGAATAGTCTATTGCAACTTTACCATCTCGAAGTGCAGATCTTTTAAACCAAGACCATCTACAAGCAGACAACAAAATATTTCGATAGCTTTTAAGAATCTGAAATTGTTTACAAACAATATTTCTCATATGTAAACGAAACATAAAATAATACGAAGTACATAACAGCGTCTATGTAGAAAAATGGTAAATCAAATCCTCCATTACTGTTTACTGAATTAAAATAAATAATGAAATAATAAGAACTATAATTATAACACGATAATATATAACACGAACTATAATTATAATTATATTGCATAAATAAGAATAATATATTCACATATTTTTTCATTAGTGTAACATGCATAAAAATGCAATTTTACAGCATTGGAAAAGAAATGGATCATTTAAACACACATGCATCCAAATAAAGATTTAACTTATGACTTTTGTAAAATGGTGTAACAAACAATTTTAACCAAATTCTTGGACAATAAAATGTAATATACTATATTATATATTATAGTTACGTGCATAATATAATGTATAATATAATATATAATGACTGGAAGGCTTAAACTCTTTATACGTTTCTCGATTTTCAATTCAAGTTCATCTGTATCTTTTTTATTACTCTCCGAAATTCAACCTCATTTCCTTTTAAAGTTGTTAAGGGTACACCACAACTGCATTCATAATACATATTACTACATGGTTTTCAATATGCCGAATACCCACCAGCTATTTGATTTTTTGATTGAAAAATTCAATCTCATAACTACTGCTAATCAACACTTGCATTAGTTGATACATTTCACAACACAAACATATTATGAATCAGAACGGCACTGCAGTTCACATCTTTTTAATTCCCTAAAGTAAGAGAGAATGTTCTACTTTCACAATCAAGGACCACACCTTCATTAGCTTGTAACGGTTTCCTACACTTGAAGAAGAAATGTTGATGGGGGGTGTTTACTATTAGCCCCACTATGGGCTGCACTTTGAAACGGATTTGATAGGGGGAATGGGAATTGGGCTGTACCTGCTGCGGTAAATAATTTATGACCGCGTATCGCCACGACTGCTGCAGACCACCTCCACTCTTCTTCCATGAGACTCTCTCGAGGGCGTTTCGCTGGATTTTGGCGGCTGTGAGCCAGCCGGGCCTAAGATGGGATCCCGACGCAGAGCAATCGATAAACAACACTTAGTTATTTACTTATTGATATCGTTTATTTACCTATACCTGAATATTTGGGCAAACTCACGTCTTACATTGAACATCAGGCAAGGTAATCACTTTATTTTATTGGTTATCTGAATGGTGCCGAGTGCGAAGAGATTGTTAATTCAATAGAATTCTTAAATCAGCTCAATGATGTATTGGCAGTTAGCGTGATGACAGACACTCAAGCTTCGTTGTCGCCGGAACTGGTACTTGGTACTTAGGCCGCTCTACCGCTGATCTCCGGGCGATGGTAGCCACACATATTTGAGCCCGGAAAATTCTGTGACTGCCCCTTTTTGGGCAAAATCCATTTCTTTTATAGACAATACAAAATGACGCTATCCATGGTGCGAAATACTTACCACACTGAATTTAACTTCTATTTGTTAGAAAATTTTGGTTAAGTCAAGTGCTTCGTTATTCGTCAATAAAATGAATTTAAACAGATTTCATACCTTACTGTCAACGACTGTTTACTCGGATACCTGCAACTTTATCACCGAACCAGCCGGTGTCTGCTCTGAGGCTGGGGGCATTTTCAAACCTAGCTGCATACCAGAAGGAATTACCTTTCACTGTCTGACTTTTTGCCAAGCCTTTCTGTGACCGGAGAAAGATGTGGATTATTCCTTACCTTTTCCCAATGAATTGTGCAAGGCATTTTGAGTGGCACTGACTATTTCAGAACAACAGAACATATCTGAAAGACGATGAGAGATCTGAACGATCGTTCACGAGCACAAAGCCGGAAATTGTGGTGAAAAAGCAAATAAATAAACTGCTACTTGTGCATGGAGATCGCCGGAATCCCATGCAGGACATTGCTAACATCTTTTGAGGCATTTGAGCGCAAAAGTCCTTAAATTGAACGCTGCCGCTCATAGAGGGTTACTTGCGAATGCTTTATCATTCTTCCTCACCAGACTTTTTCCTCTTCCTGAACTTGCTGCGAATGTTCGAGAACAGGACCTTCAAGCAGCTTTCACAGAGTGGAAAAGGCGCTGGCAGCTTGTATTGCTGCTTTGAAGGAAATGACGCCAAATATAAATATAGGCCTAATCTTGGAACTGTTTCACATTACCTTGATTTGCTTCTTCCCACGAGTATCTCTTCTATGTACAGCGACACTTTTGAACATAAACAAAGTTACATGATGGTACCGACATCTGGACAAATACGTCACTGTTATGTAACTGAGAGCTCGACATTAGCGCGAGCTAGATGGTGTGAAGCTATTACGGGCACCCACGTACTCTGTACGAGTTCTCCTCTAACTTAAGCAAAGACTGAAACAGCAGCAATCAGTTCACACTCTTAAATTCGACTTGGTGTCAAAGAGAAACTGGATATTCTAGGCGTGTACTAAATCGTTCATTTTGAGAGATTCGTGCAGTTCACACCAAGATGGCATGTACATCTCCAGTTCCTGTTCCCTCGGTCTAACGTGACTGCCAGCACATTTCATTTCTTGCTGAAGCACTTGAGAGTTTACCAGTACCAAAAGGTTTATTTTATAACCATTTCATTTATTATATTACTGTTATTTGTATAGTTAAGGCTTTAGTCAGCGGTAAATCTGTGTCCTAAATACTTCTGTCGAGCTAGAAGCAAGAAATTTACGTTCTTTCCATTTACATTAAAGTGAAAAAGGGGAAATGTTAACCGGGCAATATTTTACAATCGTTTGAATACGATGTAAGGATTTTTTTAATTAAGAACATTTACCACACTTATGAAAAGCAATTTTGGTTATCAAAGAAGAAAATACTAAAACTCTATGTAATAACAAAGCTGTTATTTTGCTATAGTTAAGGAAGTTTAGTCGGAGTACGGCATCTAGAGTTATCTAACCTCAAGCTAGAACCCCCTGTCTATATAAAGTTACATTATGTATTAGCAACATAGAAAGAAATAAAGGTGGCTGCAGCTCTGTCTGTGTAAATGAATGTTTTCGAATCAGAATCTATAAACCTATTGAAAGGATTTATTCTTATTTCCTGTAGGCTTTGATACATTAACACCATCTTATACAACTATTTCACTCCTCACGCCAAAACCAAAAACTGACCTTTAAGTGCTACAACAAAGATCATAGAATATTGATACAACGTCACAATCTCCAACTGTATGTAAACTGTTTTATCACAAAAGTTCAAGCGATTCACAAAACTCCTTTCTCCTTTTTTATTTCTTTGCCGTATAACTTTAATTTCACTTTCACGACGATAATTCTTTTTTAAACTTTTTTTTCTTTAGGGATCAGAGAGAGAAAAGGTTTTGTTATTTAAGCTTTTCATTACTTCTTGTGTTTTGGCAATGCAATGAAACTCCGGTTTAACAAATGTAAGCACCATTCTAAGCAATTAGCTCAATATATAGGGCGCGTTGGCTTTCTTTCTTATTGTCCAATTGCTGGTGTTTGTCCTAAGGGAATATTAGTTTATTTGCCGTTTGTTGTCCGCTATAGCTCCTAGCACCCGTAACCAATTTCACTTATTTAGGCATCACATCTCCCAGCAACTTCTGTGAACGATCCTCAATAATTGTCATTATTTTCAATCATTCCATTCTTTTAATTTACTTACTTTTATTAAAATTATTTTAGCCTGTTCTCCTAAATCAATTACTTTCGTTAAAAGTATCTCAATGAGCGGGGATAATTTGTTAAATTCTTACAACCATCTTCGTAAACTATCGCGGTTATATTTACAATATTTAAGAGCAGGTATTCCTATTCAATTTGCAGAGTTTTTATGCCAAAATTTTCATCACCGCTCGTAGCGTCAGCTCCTGACTTGGCTTCTATTCTCAGTTTACCTCGTCCATCTAAATTTTACTTCGTTACTGCATACCAGCAGCCCAAGAGTAAATCTACCCCTTGTACTTCTCCTGCTAGTAAAAAGTGCGGTTGTTAATTTAGCTTCTGTTCCACTTTCTTTTGCTGATACATTCCTTTTGAAAAATTGATTATCATTTTCCTCTACTTCTTAATTTAATCGTCTTAAATTAAATAACATTTTGATAGTTGTCATCCCCTATATACCAAAAGATCTATTACTTTTTCTCTTTCAGTCCTTAGCCCCCGTCTTTGTAACATTTCATCTCTTGACATTTATATAAAAAACCTAGTTCCAACACCAAATATATCCTTCCTATTTTTTTTAGAATTCTGTATCATACCAGTGCACAAAAAACTCAAATGCAACCCTAAAAATTCCAATAAGAATTTTATTAACCTTGTTATTATTTGCATGCCTGGAATTGAGAACATCAAATCTATTTTGAAAGAAAGTCAAGGTACTTTATTAATGATCCATCTTTAAGTGATTTTTCTAAATTTGAACCCCACTTGCTTTTGGAACACCCCCTAACCTTAAAAGCACAAGCATATTTAACTGTAACCTATCTATTTCAAATTAGTTCGTCCGGTCGCAAGCTTATACCCTTACCAATGCCCTAAACGTAAAACCTATGAAATAAATTTGCTATACAATTCGTTACACAGCCCTAATTTATCCAGAGAATTTAACATTTCTTCATTTGCTACCTGTTCTTCCAAGAACCACCAATTGTTTTAATGTATGGATTCTTCTTCCAGAACGTCGTATATATGTTATCTTGTAAACTTTGCGAAGCATTTTATATTGGTTTAAGTTCTACTGTTGTTTCGCTACGTATGAACAATTATAGACGTTCTGTTAAAACCAAATCTGCCTTGCCAGTTGCCAAACATGCCTTATCTCACTGTAAGGATTTTGATGATGATTTTAATTTAACATTTGTTGATGCATTACCGACTCCTGCCCCTGAAAGTTTACTCAGAAATAGAGGGATGGCAACTATATTTTTGCACAAAGCAAGTAGACCACTAGATTTTAATATTATGTATATATGTGTGTGTGTGTGTGTGTGTGTGTGTGTCTGAGAGAGAGAGAGAGAGAGAGAGAGAGAGAGAGAGAGAGAAAGAAAGAGAACACATACGGGTATGTACATACTCTCTCCCTCTTGTTTTTTGTTTCGTCAATTTCAACGCATTACATACCTTTGATATTTATTTATTTTTTGTTATCGTTTTCACTTATCTTCTGGCTTTGAAGAAGAACACGAGTTGTTCGAAATGCAGCACAAATTGTGTGACTATATTAGTATTTTGTAATTTTATTTATATATATTTTTACATGAAACGAAGCAGCAATTATATTATATAGTGACAAAGAAATATATCGCTGACACAAAGAAGCATGTTTTTGTATATTTTTACTGTTTGCGATATTTACAGCGTTATACTATTTCCGACTATTTCAAGGAAACGTACAGAATGATAATGAACTATACAGGGATTGTAGAAGTTCATTATCATATTTTTTATTAAAATTTAAGTCGGAAAAGTTCCATTTTCAGAAAGTGGGGTTTTCTTTAAATCAAATAACAGAAAATAACCGTTATTGATACTTCTCTGCAGCACTATTTCCGTAACAATTTCACAGTTCGCATAACTTAAGCAAACCCAATCTAACCTAACCATACATTCGTTATTACTAACCAGTTCGTTTAACTTAAATCTAACCTAGCAGTTACATGTAATCCTAAAGTCAGCGAGTTTTCATTATAAACTTTATTGTGCTCACTTTTAATGATTTCCGAAAGAAGTATTCATATCACAATCGATTTTAGCCTACAAAAATATGTACATGCGCGTACTTGACATTTATTTGCGTGTGACCAAGTATTTACGTACAGCTTATTAAGGATTACAATAGAAATTCATTTATTTTCACCTTAAACCACGCCAACAATACATGCTGAAGCATATCATCAAATCGCCAAATTACAACCTTCTCTTACGTCTTCGTCACAATTTTAAAATGTGGAAAACTTCAACATAACGACTATGAAATACACTTGGCGTTACAGACAGGGCTGAAAAGTGCTGCTAGCGCCAGAGTGGCAAGTCAGAAGTGAGGGACAGTGGAGAGAGCGGAACCTATTCACGTGTACTTTACTCCGTAAATATAAATGGATAGGGATAGGTAAATCACTGTAATGAGGACATAATTAGAAGGGTGAAATATTTTAAGGGTGGAAAATGTAATCTTAATCCAATTTGCAACTAATTCATATATGGACATACACATTAACCTAATCTGTCGGCTAACCTCGGACTAATCCTGGAAACGGGTGGACCCAGTGATTTAGCGAGTAAATAATTGTAATCGTGGCAAACCATTGTTAGGCGGGTGAAATATTGTAACGGTGGGAAATGTGATCTTATTCAAATTCGTAACTAATACACACACACACACACTAACCTAATCCTAAGACCTTGGACAAATCTTACAAACCGATGGACCCAGTGGTTTAGCGAGTTGTAATTGTGGCAAACTGCTCTTATTCCAATTCGCAACTCTTTCAGAGAGTAATTCATAGTAATTGTGGCATTCTCCTTTAACTCCGGCAGAAAAAAAAGGAAAAAAAACATGGAATGGTAATATTCATACCCAGTATTCTATCTGCACAAGTGAAGAATGACGCTCTTACCGCCTGAGCTATTGCACCGTTGATCCTGAAGCGTTATCTAGCTAATAACTGTGCCTCACTACCTTCAGGTCCGTCCTAGTGGTGTAGTGGAACCATACTTGCTCCTAAACCCAAGATTCGATCCCTGCAAGGGCCAATGGATTTTTTCGGGTGTAAAAATCCTAAGTATGACTTCCTTCGGAAGGGAAGTAAAGTCGTGAAGCCCGTGTCGCACATTTACGGCACGATAAAGAACCTCGAGCCTGAAAGAGAGGCCTCTGAGCAAAATTTGCCGTTTCACGCCCTAATTTGAATGGGCCGTTGATGACCTCAGATGTTAAAGAGCGCCCGTAAATAAACCAAATCACCACCTTCGCCTGCCTCCGCTGTTGCTCACTTCCGGCTAGCTGCTCTGGCTAAATTTCCATGTGATTCGAGTTTATGAGTAAACACTAGGTCTACTAACCTCAATATTTCACAGGAAGAATAAATTTTGCATTTACAATATACCATTACAAATTGCTATGCTGTATCTACAAACATATAAACATTAATTCTGTAAAAATACACTGAAAACATGTTTTAATAAAATTCAAACTGTTACCCATTTCTTCTACCAATATATTTCATTTAACTGTGAAAACGAATAACTTAATTGTTTTTGACTGTAATGTATAACAACTTTTTGAAAATTGATCATGTTGGCAATAAATTTACATCAGTCAATTTTATGGATTGTATTTAATGATATACAAACTTCCTTCTTAACTAAAATGTATAACGTTATAAAAATTGCGATATTACACCAACTTTAAATGAGTGCAGATCTTATTATGTTCGCGTGCTTATATTTCATTTTTCCACCAAGGGGCTCTGCTATCTTCAGTGGTACGTCGTTTATTTTTCAGAATTACACTATATTACTATTCTGCTGTAAGTCATTTCTCACTACCAGGGCGAATCTATTCCTTAGATTCAGATTCTCCTCAATGTTGTGCATGTGCTATTGCGCATTTGCTTTTCAGAGTTGCCAACCCAATTGTTATATAATTTTATGATGTACTACCGCCACTGCTGACCGAGGTCGTTAAGGCACGGACTCGTGAGCGGGAGGTCTGGGGTTCGAATCCCACCAGGACCGTCCTCCCTGACTGTGGTTTATTCCAGGTTTTCCTCCGTTCTCATAAAAGGCAAATGCCGGGGAGGTACCCTAAACTTAGGCCTGGAACGCTTCCTTCCTTAAAAATATCCTTTCACAATATATTATTTCATGTATCATCAGTGTTCACCGCCTGTGGTGCCTCAGTAGTAAAAACGGGCGTTAAACACTGTTCAAAAAAAAAAAAAAAAGGATGTGCTAGATATTTGCATCAATTTTTTTTTTCCTAATAGGCAGAGAGCGTAGGCCATGAGGCGATAGTGTGTCGCAGTAAACGACTGGGTCCTCGGGTTTATAGGATTTATCTGAGGTTAGCTGTAGCTTTGTGAGTGTGTGTGTTTGTATGAGTTCATTACTAATTGCATTTTTCCCGATTGTTGCAATTGTTAGCATGTGTGCATCAAACGTTTCTTTTCTGACATCAGCATATTTCAATACGGTCGTGTGAAATTTTAGTACGTTAATAACGCAACGCCTAAGAAGGGCTAGATAGTATTTACCCATTATTCCCCCTATACTTCATTTGGGCAACGTTTTACTTATATCTAGTAATAATGCCTGCATCTTTTATTTCAGGTAACTCTTCACATGGTATATGAAGTTTCCCCTTATTCACCGTTATCCTATAGAATACTTTCCTACTGGTACAACCGCCATGCACACTGAGTAACAACTCCTCCTCCTTCCTTGGATTGCAGGTATAAAAGTAAACACACTTATTTGAGAGGGTGCACTAGCTTTATACCCAGTCACATCATCTCCTAATGCTCTTTTTATTAAGTTCCTGTTATTTCAGGTAAGTTTAGCACTTTAATTTCCTTGATTCACCTTTAAGGAAGTTTCACCTTAATGATGTGCACTTTAGAATTTCTAACAAAGCAATTGTAAATTTCACCTAAAACATAAATTTAGAAGCAATGTACTAATAGGTTAGTGGAAAATTTGTCAAATTTTACATAACCACAATTCTATTTCATTTTCCTGAAGAACAAACTTCTGCTATCTGAGAAATGTTTTCACAAAACCACAAGATAATATGCATAGAATGGAAGTTAAAGTACAAACAATAACAAGTAGGCTGAAAGACCTTATTGCATAACAGACGTTATTGAGTTGTGAAATTAGTTAAAGATAACCTCTCTGCCGATAACTTTCATGTTCTGCAAGTAATTAGTGATAAGATTTGCAGTAGATGTTTTATTTAGCAACTTATTTAATTTAGCTAGCCCAACTTAGAAATATTGATAACACATTGAAAGATTTACTGTATTTCACCTACAAATGTGAGTCAATGTTCATATTATGGTGAAATAAATGCAACTTTTGAAAATTAAGCACATAGTAAATGTGAACTTGTTTCTTAAGGGACAGCATGTCAAATACCGCTTCATTCTGAAACGGTATGTAGTTTCATATACAAGTACAGTTTTAATTCCACTTTCTGTCACCTGTTTTATAAATATGTTGTAAAAATTTAAAGAAGCAAACTTTAGTTTTGTCAAGAAAAATGTTACAATGCACATGATCAAAAAGTCCTTGATAAATAACAACATATACCAACTACGTTTTCTTTTATATTTAAGGCTTCAGTATTCATTCTGTTAAGCGAATTGTTAATGACAATACTTTTTATAAATACAAGCTGCTATGAAACCAATATATCGTACATATTTTTTCAAACGCTTTTTGAGAAAGTCACCATTTGACTTTTAAGGCAGATATTAAATTATACACCTTTCGACATATTCAGCAATGTAAACCACCCATATTTTTTAGAGTTTGCTTCGTAATAATATTAATAGTAATTAAATTATTGCACAAGAGAAAATGTAAAATTCCAAAGGTTTTTTCTTTGCATTTTCTCTTGTTTACCAATCGTCGTAAAGCAGGAAAATAAAATGAAACCTCACAAAAAACCTCACGGTTCCCTACAAAACGATGCCAATGTTTGGCTTCCAACATTAAAAAAGAATTTTACCGTTGCATTTATTTTTCTTAACTTTTCCTTCCATTTTTTTTCCTTTGCTCTGGTAGATTCTATAACTGAAATGATTAGAATGCTATGGAGGGGATATCCTGCCTTTAATATAAAAGGTTAATAGAAATAAATAATACTTCTTACCTTATTGAGTCGAAAACATACGCCAAGAAGACAAAAGTGTCGTTGTGTGCTTGGAAATGGTGTGGTGGAGTTTTGTGCTCTGAATACACGTCAATACCACAACCTAACGGACACAGACAGACGTAACACAATGTCAGTCAACGTCACGATCAGTGCAGAAACGCCACTCATTTGTTTTTAAACTTGCGGCATAACCCAAATGCCCTGCACAGGTAGACGCGCCAAAGAGGAATTGTCTTTTGAGACACAAATCCCGCGCCCCGTTTCCGATCTGTTCAAATTATTACATGGAAAGCACTTGGGGGAACTTTTAATTGCGAAAGTGCTCAACAGTTTCGTTTGAAATGTTATTTTTCTTGGAATAAAAATTAGTTTGTCTCAATACACTGCAAGTGATGGTATACTTTTAAGAAAGACAAATGCAGGTTGTATTAAATATATATAACAATACTAGATGAAACATTCTGAATATATGGAGATCTTAAATGACATAACATGAGAGCTTCGATGTTTTACCTATGATGTATCGCAACTGGTTTGCTAAACCCTTTGAATGAAACTTTGTACATATACATTTTAGAAACAGGAAAACAATATAAGCCATTTTAAATTTTGGACAAACCAGCACTTTCATAGTAATTTCATCCCCTTGACACATGAAAAATCAAAGTTCTGCTAAGCATGTTCGCCTGATTAACCTGATGAGAGGTACAAAAGGAGATGGGATATCCCATAAATGTAATATCGTATCTTGGAAGTTTAGGGGATGGACGCGGAACAACAGCTGCTTTAAGTTACATAATTGGAACGACGTTCAAAATACTTCTAAACAATATTTTTATACTAATATGCAATTGTGCAATAAGGAATCATGCAATCGCCCTTGCATATTCTGCAAACCTGAAGCGCATTCCTTTGGCATTTTATGTTATTTGTTCTGGCGCTAGTGTTCTTAGAACTTTAAAATAATCTTGCTCACATTTTGTAGACATCACAAAGTATGCTTGCGGTTAGTAATTCCCAACTTCTATTTTAGTTCCACTGAAGTTTTATAAACTATTTTCGTGTCTTCAGATGTTTACAGAGGGAAAAAATTACAGCTATCATATTTATAGATAAATGTTTATGTAAATGAAATGACTTGTTAGAAATACACTACAGTGACATGCATTTGTTTGGGCTTCGCTTTGCGGAACGAAGTGAAACCAGTTGCGGTAGCCTAGCGCGCCACATGTCTCGGTACTACCGTCGATCTACAAACTTAGAAGGATATTATTGCGGTTTAAATCTGCTAAAGCGCCATTAATAAGAATTGTGTATACCGTGATTCAGGACATAAGTAGAAAAGTGTGTTAAGCGACTGATTGCCGAATGCCCAAACAAATAAATATCGCAATATTTTAATAAGTAAACTAAAATTGTCAAATAATTTTGGAATAAACACATTCCTATTTGAGGGTGTGCTAATATAAAATTAATATAACATCGTGTTTAAATAAGATGCAATTTTAAAAAATGGATTCATTATATTTATTTTAAAGCACTGTATAAATTTAAAAGGATCACCTCAAACTTGTACATACTTGAAGGTTAGAAAAATACTAAAAAACGAAAATGGCCGATTTCTGTTCGTGTGAAACGGTTTATAATATTTACAGGCACATATACTTACCAAATTGTTACAAATTCCAAAATTCATGACAGGTTGTCTCATATGCAACGCACCGGAACTGTGAAGTACTTCAATTTCCGGCCGTTTCAAATTAACAGTTGAGTTATTCTCATATTTTTTTTGATTAAAGATTAATGTGGGATAATTTACGGTCGATTGGTTGGCAGCGTAATTTTCGGATTTCATTCATTAGTAGTCCAATTGCATAAAAGCTAAATTCATCACGACTCTGCGTGAAATTATCTTAGGAAAAATTACTCATTACTTCCAAAACAAAATTAATGCATACATTTTAATTATTAACTTAGTTTCTCTGTTTAACTATTGAAAACAGCTTCAACATATTCTTGACACCATTTTAATTAGTTGAACGATTTCTATCATTAGCTGACATAATGAAATATAAAAATTATAAATATATGAAATTTGCGACACTTCGCAGCACAGCCTCGTCCTGGCGGGCAAATTACAGTTCATGGGAATTGATAGCAGAAAATATTTATTACAAAACTGTGTTTGATGTGTATTATTCAATTTTTATTGGAATCAGGGGTACTAGTATAATCCCTTCTAAAATGGTTTCATGTAATTTCCTTCCAAAAATTCCTCAAAATATTTATTTATATTGATATAGGCGCTCAAGGGATTTTCCAACCGCTTTCTGCACTTTTTCATTCCTTAGAAAATGAAATTAGCGACTGCAGGGTATGTAACATAAAACTAAATTTTTGCATGGTTCTAAACAGAAATTATTTTTTATCAATTTAATTGTACACTCAAAGCAACACTTTTTTTCCCTTGCATTCAAAGAATCAAAATCAGGGAGGAATGTACTTTGAAAAAGGTTCATAGTTCATAATTTTCGCATTATTCTATAGTAGCTGTACACAATTTCGTTTAGATCGGTCAAATAATAAGAAAACACACATATATTGCGCTTTATTAAAGGTGTATAACTAAAAAACTCACATACCTTCGCACAAAGTAATTTTTGGTTAAATTAGGAAAAAATTCAAATGAAGGAAAAAATGCATTTTGAGATGAGAGATTTTTATTACCTTCAGCTATCCGTTGACTAGTTACAATAGCACATGCTCTATGTGCTCACCAGAGTCACTGTTGCCCTCTGATTTGATGACAAAGCTCCAGCAACGTTTGTGTGTTTTGGATGAGTGCGAAGTATACTGACATCTTTTTAAAAGCCCCACAACTAAAAACCCAAAGTATTAAAGCCAGTTGATGCTATTGAACCTCCTCGGTCAATCCATTGTCCAATAAAATCTGTGTTAGATGTTGTCGCAAAATGTGCAGAAAATGAGATTGTGCTCCATCGTGCGAGGACCATACGTTGCCTTTGTACCGATACCTACAACCTCAACTGAGTGGCATGGGAATGACTTACGCATCTTCTTTAGGCACTGCAGATGTAAATACTGGCCAGCGATTAAATTATTGCCTCAATATATTGCGTACTTTTCGAATAGTGGCATCACTCTAAATCCAAAACAATGATCAAAATATTTCCAGCACGGACTGATTATTTGGAATTTGGCTGTGTATGTTAATGTAATAGAGATTTTATTTAAGAAATTTTATAACAAACACAAATGAAATTCCATTTATTTTTTCGATGACTGTAACGTGCCCAAACGTGTTGTAAGCTTCCAGAATAATGAAAATAATTCATAAGGGAGAAGCAAGGAGCAAGGAGGGACAAGGAAAAATGGGAGTGGGAGAAGGAGAAGGAGGGTGTAGTGTTAGCCCCCACAAAGACGCCTGCTGTGCAGTCTCATTAGAACCTTTAAGTCAGCAATCTAATTATTGTCCACTCATATACACGACCTCTAGAACCGGCTGGAATTTTACAGAAACGAGGCATAAATAACTGTTTAGTTTTGTAACAACTTCGGAGCAGTGGATGGTAACACCGCCACGGGTGGCCCAGGTCGTTAAGGCGCGGACTCGTGAGCGGGAGGTCTGGGGTTCGAATCCCGCCAGTACCGTCCTCCCTGACTGGGTTTTTTCAGGTTTTCCTCAGTCCTCATAATTAGTAAATGGCGGGAGGTACCCTAAAATTAGGCCTGGGACGTTTCCTTCCTTAAACAATCCTTTCCCAATATATCATTTCATTTCATGTATCACCAGTGTTCACCGCCTGTGGTGCCTCAGTAATAAAAACGGGCGTTAAACACCATTCAAAAAAAAAAAAAAAAAAGGTGGACAGTAAATGTATGTCACATTTGGGTTGTAAAAACAATCCGCGGTTTTTACATTTGTGGTAAACGTGTGCCGGTGAAGTACAGACAGAATATCACTCTTCACAATATGCATATATGCATATATTAGTATTTCACGTGTCGATGATCTGAAAGGCCCTGCAGGATATGCATAGAAATATTCAGAAAAGTGAATAAATGGGAAAACAGAGTTTACCTTTTGGAACACCGAAAGTATGAAGAAAACAAACAGACCATGGAAGTGCCTGCTACTTTTGTTCTTGCAAAATAAGAGGTACAATGATAACAAGAAAATGGACATAACCTATGCAATTGTCAAATCAGCCATTCTGCCTGTTCCTCACAGGTCAGATGCAGCACCAGGAAGCCTCGGAAACATTAAAAATGAAAGCAGTGTAAGTGACTTTCAGCTTGCAGCTTTTCCACGGAACCTCAACTGTGTACTCAGAGTGAGTTAAGTAACCTAGTGACAGATGTAAGTCTTCCTAAAGACCTGGCTGAATTTTAGACTCGTGAAAATATTTTTATAGGTGAAAATACACCAGTTTACTTCTTTCTAAAAGTGCCTTGTGTATTGCAGCAACTGGTGAAGCTTGAACTTTCAGAGTACGACCCAGCTGCACGGAGAGTGTTTATTGATGTATCATAGCGAAGCTTAAAACTTTCCCTCACAATGGGCAGTTTCAGTAGCACATTCAGTCATTCTTAAGTAATCACACGATTCTCTGTTGATGCTTGATGCTATTATTGTGTATCAAACACCAAGAACACTGATGCATTATGCAGTCATTTCAAAATGTTATCTATGTTGTTGGGTTAACAATCTGGCTACATTAAATACCCGTCTTTTATTTGAGTTGCACACCGGGGCATGAGGCCGCCAACGGATTCTGAAACAGCAGTCACCTGGAGCGCACTTGGCTGCTGTCTCCAAGAACGCTGCATACGAACGTCTCATCAGCTCTTCACAAGTGATTCCACCACTTCCCCAATCAAACTTGGGTTAGTGGAACAGTTTACCGCGACTGTAATCAAAGATGGTGCCGGTTTTCAGTGTGATTGTGACAAATTTCCAGCTCTCTCAGAAGCCAAATTGAATGAAGACATTTTAATGGTCTGGATATTGGAAAACTGATGTTTGATAATACATTTGAATCTACGATGGATATAAAAGAGAATACAGTACCAGAAGCCTGCACATAACCCACAACAAAATTTCTTGACAGTAAGAAGTTTCCAGGTTATAAAGATATGGATAGAATACTAGATTCATTTAAACAACTTGAATGCAAAATAAATCCGAAAATTAACAGTTTAAATGGTGTAAGCTTACCAAAACACCAGAACCATTACATATAAAACGAAATTATATTTGATATTTATAAGCTATATGCATATTATACAGCTATTTTTCAACGCATTTTATGTTTTTTTAATCTTTATTGTATTTGGAGGCTTATTCAGAAATTAAACATTTTTTTAATAAAGTAACATGAAAATGAATTATATCGTTAATGTGAATTTGCTAAGAAGCATAAGGCGATAGCAATAAACAGTCTAGCACACAAATCTCATATTAATTCGCTTTATTTTGGTGCAGATAATATTCAGAATGTGAAATTTGCATACTTATGTACTGAGTGGATATCAACAGAAACCAACACCACTGCCTATTATTTTGGATCAATGTTTGGAATAAAGCATAGGTTATAACTGAACAGATTCTTGTTTCATGGGGACCTTTATTGCTGCTTTTGACAAACCGTAATGTGAAAATATGCAATTATTCCATGTTTTTAATTTTTAAGGTTTAAAAATTAGCGCTTGTTTTGCATCCTGGGCTTAACAAGCAGCTGGCCTTCTCAAGTAGATCAGTCAAATACGATTTTTTAAAAAAAACATTCTACACAACTAAAACTACTAAAATGGAATTAATGAGTTAAATTATGCCATGTAATTCTATTTTCCATTTAACTCACTGCTTGGCGCGAGAAAAAAAAATAACCAGCAGAAAAATATAAATATTCATATTTTCTTTCAGAAATTTACAGTTGGTATGATCAGATTTGGTTTAAACAGCTGTTTGAATGAATTCATATTTAATGGTTGTTCATTTTTTTTTTTTTTGATTGGTTTATTTACGGACGCTCTTTAACATCTCAGGTCATCAGCGTCCCATTCAACTCAGGGCGTGAAACGGCCGACAAATTTTGCTCAGAGGCCTCTCTTTCAGGCTTGAGGTTCTATTTCGTGCCGTAAATCTACGACACGGTACCCACGGCTTTACTTCCCTTCCGAAGGAAGCCATATTTACGATTTTTACGCCCGAAAAAATCCATCGGTCCTGGCCGGGTTCGAACCCGCGATCTTGAGTTTAGAAGGTCAGTATGGTAACCACTACACCACCAGGACCGACTAATGGCTGCTCAAATTTCTTAAACATATAGCTGCTTACATTTAGGCCCCATTATAGACGGTTTCAGAAAAATTTTAAACAAAAATTGTAGAAGTAAAGGTATTGCAAATGGAATTATGTGATATTATGCACTTTGGAGAGAATTAATTACCTGGCCTTTAATAAATTAGGCTACTTTATGACTCTTCTGTTTCAGCTTTGGCACAAGATATTCTATATGTCAATGCTTGTAGTCGTTCACAAAACGCCAGCACTTACTTACCATTTTCCCTGTGTGGTCGGACCATCAAGTTGTTGTATTGAGATCTGTTTAACAACTATTCTTTGCTAGACAGGTTACATCCAATCACATAAAACAGTCGTAAAAAACTAGAAAGGCTTCTGGGTACTATCGTTAAAGTTGGAATTAACGGCCGACTTTTCACACCTACGATCCCATCAGTGCAAATAAAAGTTTCAAGGGAATCCAAGGAAGCCTCTACTTCAAAATACTACAAGGAAGATGTATTCTACAGTTCCAAAGAGAAAGAATAGAACATGTTACGACCCAGAGTAAACAGCTTCGAAAGAAAGAATTATATTTACGACTGTTAACACATAGGTAGTTCATGTTTCCTTCACTCCTTGTTTAGGGATAATTGACTATTGAAGTTTTTGACCGAAGAAGAAAATATTGAAGTTTATGTCTGTGATAAAACTTATATTAAAGCAAATAGAAAATAAAAATAACCTACAGCAGAATCCGCATACAAACAAAGAATATTTTTAGGAAAAACGTGGTATTCAAATGATCATAAGGGAAAGAGATTTAGAAAATATTTACACTCTTTGCATATCCTTCTCCAGAGGAATCTATCGATGTACCTGTTACGTTAAAGAATAATTTCTTTTTATGCCTCACTCGAGCCATATATAGTTTAACTAAAAATCTTATTTCCAGAATGTTTGAAATGCACAAACGCCATAATCGCATACTCAAATTTCATATTATTATTGAATTACATCAAAGTCGAGAGTGTCAAACAAAAAGCTTTGATTAAATATTTACAAATGAAGGGAATTTATCCTGCAATCAAAGCATACGCTAACTCGTATTACGAAGACTTAGTATATTAAAAGCGGAAGTCATGCCACGCGTTCGTAACAATAGAATAAATACAGTGCGATCAGTTTTGTTTTCTACTGGAGTGTTTTGCCTATGAGCAAGAGCGCCGCTCGTTAGCCGGGTAGTCTGCCAGTTGGGTCTCGGTGACTAGCGGGAGTATAAAACAGTAAAACAAACCAACTATACAATACACAAACCAATTTAAGAGACGCATTACTTACCAAATTATCAATGAAATGTTGAAACAGGCCGCCTTCATTCTCCACTCATTTTTGATATCTCATTAGGAAATTATCATCACTTGCTGTAGTTCATTTTGAAATATCTGGACAATTTCCTAAAATTTATATGTTTGAGTTCTTTTGTGGTGTGCGGGTTCCTCTTGCACATGGAATTTTTAAATTTATCTCAGAGATAATCGTAGGTTGTTAAATCGGGGTACCAAGTGGGCCACAAATCCCTACTAATAACTCTGTCTTGTGGAAACACATTATGAATTGCTGTCATGGAATTATTCGCAGTGTGAGCAGTGATATAGTCTTTAGAAATAATGGATGATCACGCTCCTTGTCAGTTAATTCTCTGAAAAATGGGGTTAACATGGAATTCACATAAGTAACAGAATCAACTGTATGGTAAAAAATTGGTTCTGTGAATCTTTCACCACTGAGTTAACACAAATGAATTGTACATAGAGACACGCTGTGCCGTTGCAAATACACGAGTCGATCTTGGTGGTGTAGTGGTAACCACACTTGCCTCCTAAACCCAAGATCGCGGGTTCAATCCCGGCCAGTATCGATGGATTTTTTCGGGCGTAAAAATCCTAAGTATGGTTTCCTTCGGAAGGGAAGTAAAGCCTTGTATGGCATGTCGTAGATGTATGGCATGATAAAACCTCAAGACTGAAAAAAGAGGACTCAGAACAAAATGTATCGGCTGTTTCACGTCCTGAATTGAATGGGACGCAGATGATCGGAGAGGTTAAAGAACGTGGTAAATAAAACAAATCAACAAGTAAACACACGAGGCATAATAAAGTTTATGTATACTGCTGAATTAAGAAACGAACAACAAAACACACACCGGGAATAGCTGCGCTGCGACTGCAACAGAAAGGTGAACAAGGAAACAAGCAGGCTTGTTATCTCCTCCACGGCGCGGCAAACGAATGGGGGCTCGCCCATAGGGGAAAAAATAAACCCGAGCAGCGGGAGAAAGATCACTGATGGACGATAGATTGCGGCATAAAGGACAAAATAACATTAACCTATGTTTTCAAATTTAGTGGCATAGTTCCCTCTCTCAGTGGAAGGGTGTGGCTTTACTGAAAAAGAAAACAGGATATTTTATGATGTGCTGAAAGCTGACAGAACCGTAGATTTGCAAGGATAGAAGAGTTTCATTTCTCTTGGGAGAAAATAGCATCCACTCTCACACATAAGATATATATATATATATATATATATATATATATATAATTAGGTGGAGGGGTTTTAGAAACATAATGCGATATTTCTGGGGATTTGCCATTATACCAGTGAAACGTAACCAGACTCTCGGAAATAGTTTTATACTTACCAGGGTGCTCAGTACTAAATTCGTACTAAGTGCTTCAGTAAGTTTAGAAGATACATCTGCGATCGAATCGTATGTTTTGATTCTTGTAGTGTGTGTGTGAAGGGATTTCTCAAAACATCTTAGAAACCTAGCAATGTAAATTGTACTGACAGTGCTGGCCTTTGAAAGTCTCTAAGTCTAGAAATTAGCTGATGGAATCTCTTCATCCTGTGAAAAGTCGTTTCGTCTTGCTGGAAATGGATACATTTGCATGAAAATCAAGTGCAAAAAAAAAAAAAAAAAATGTTTTGAGCCCATAACGCTAAGACATAAGTACAGCGCTTTTGGTTCCCTGGCAAACTGTTATGTTCCGTTTATTTACGACAGAGCCCTTTCATCAGTCATTGATGATGATTCAAACCACCGCCACGTCACAGCAACCTTATCTCGCCTAAACTTTCGATCCTGTAGCAGAACCAACGAAATGCCAGAACGGAAATGCCGGGAAAAGGAAAGACCCATTTCAGCATTTGCCCAAGCGATCAGAGCAAACCACGAAACAACCCAATGTCAGAAAAGCCTTACCCAAGGAGTTTGAACTCGAGATCTTCTGGGTGTTGTTGTCTCAGCCTCCCCGTTCGACTTTGCGTTACTGCCACCGAGCAAAGCAAAAGATTACCACACAATTCAAGCATTTTCAACAAATTCTCCACTTAGAACTTCTCTATGTGTATGACGTAATTTGTTTCATAATAAAGATGAACAGTGGTAGTTCCGTAAGCAATATTCCACTTCTCCATTTGCATAGATAGCTTGATTAAAGTAAATGCAGTAGTTTTGAAAATCTTCCCCATTTTTCAGTAAACATGTGAACATTTTCTTATATTATTTCCATTTGAACAGTAAACGTGAGTTGGATATTTGCCAAATTTATAACCGGCAGATTCAACTGCACAGCGTCATCATCAGTTTGCAGAACGGTGCAGCCAAGCTTCACGTTCGTATATAAACCCTTTTCATGGTGCGTTTTAAACTATAATGAAACAACAACAGAACCGCATTCTGCAAACCGTTTAATGAAATAAACTCCTGCAATGAGTTCCAAATGTCCGCGCTGCCGACAAATTGAAATTTCTAGAAATTTTTATTAACACATTCATCCTCCTGATGGTCGCTGCAAATGGCGCTGCTGTTTTCACTACATAGAACGAAACATTTGCCCATTTTTAATCCTTCCTAATTTTATTAGGTTTCTTTTTGTAGTGTTGCAATTATTATTTTTTTTTGTATAAAATATTTGATTAAATAATTGTGAATTTTAATGCCTGCCCGTGACGAGATATATACATGAAAAATAAAATTGCACAATAAATTATGTAACTAAAATAACGATTATAACATTAAAAAAGTCACAGATTTATATATACGTTTTATAAAATTCTTGTTATTCATTGATAAATATTTTAATTGCAATATGCCTTGTTTTAAAATAAAAATTATAGCGTAGGTGTGACAAACACCTGAACACAGCGCAACAAAAACAGCTCAACTAACTGCGGTTGGCTCCGAATGTGTTTCACCCTTAGGGGAGCACTAATGTTCAATGTTTCTCTCATGAGTGATTGCGTTACACTTCATGTGCAAACTCAGTGATAAACGTGGCAAGAAAATAATATAATGCAATTGAGTTTGTTGCACAATTTAGGTTATTAAGCTACAAGCACAAAAACAGACACATGTAGTGCATTATTCTGTTCTGACAGCAAAATTTAGGATATTATAATCAACCTAAATGCGGAAGGATCCTAAGTTTCATAATATTACGAAACCACATGGCACCGCCTTAGTCCTGGACAATTCCCCATACTCTCTTCAGAATTCCGTATACAATCTAACCAGATGCTCAAGGCCAGGCGAGGAAAGTAGGCGTAACACCCGCGTCACATAGCTGTCAATTAGAAGTTTTTGAATGAAATGAAGAGGGAAGGAGCAAGGAAGGTAAACCGAGCGAGAGTGGTGGTGTAAAACAGGAGAGAATAGCACAACCCAAAGAAAAAAAACTGTTATTTCTGATTGTGTCTACCACAAATGCCACTTCATCTCCACAAGAATTGAAACTGGGTAATTGTAGTGGTTATGCAGTGACTAAACAACTGTGCGGCAGGGATAGAGCATTGTAGTCTTATTTTGAATACCTTTATACAATAATTATAACACGCAATTCTACTAAAAGTGTTAATTGAATAATTGCTCGAAATGCAATTTTCTCAAAATATGTTTAACATATTTCTCTAAAATGTACGAATTACATATTGTCTCATATTGCAAATATAAACTGAAAGTGTTGTAGTGGTATTGTGGGTTTCCGTCGGGGGTCTCCGACGAAAGGGTCAGGTTCTCGTCTTCTATGGTTACTGCATGGATTTAGAAGGCAATCTAGCTTTCATCAATTACCTTATCTCAGAGGTTTCTGCCGTTTTCGTTGTCCTCTTACAATGGGAAGGGGATAGGAATTACGCTCAAAATATTAACACACGAAAGTATGCGATGAGACAAGTGTATCTATTGACCTGATTCTTCTCTTTACAAAGGAGCTATTGATTTTCTCGAGAAATGAATACTTGCAACCCTTGGACTACGAGTTAATTGACTCGGCGCACCGGCAAACTATGTATCTCCGACGACCGCGAGCTTCCAGGGTTTGAAAACAATCATTTCATTATCCAATTCCCATGTCGCGGCAACGGTTTGCTAAGTATCGATTTTTGTCCGACTTTCCCGTAGGAATTAAAACTTGCACTCGATAATCGCTTATTTATTACTCGGTAATTTAACCTCAGTATCATCGACTATGCATTCGACTTGCATGATACACAAGTTATGCGACTAGTTGCCAATCTCCGCCGCCGATTGAATGAAGAATATCTTAGAATCTTGCAGTGCGTGAACGTCTCAGAGAAGTTCCTGGAATGCTCAGAATGCCGGAGAATGAACTAGAATGAATGAAACTGGGCGATTTCGCCTCTTTATATACACCATCTTGGCTTGGGCTTCCACATGGTTAACCTCTTACCTCCGGGGTCCACCCAAGTAAGCTCAAGAGCATCACCGTCCTTAAAGGATTAAAATACTCACTGCTGTGTAGAATGTGCTGGAACACCGCGAAAATTTACCTGGCCAACAGACACAAACGTAAAAACCACGATTACTGATGCTAGGAAAAACCCTTGCGTAGCTGGAACTCTAAATTTCTCAATCTATCTGTACTATTTATAATTAAATAAAATGTTAGAAATCACTGCGGCTACCATTACGATTTATATAATTAAATTAAGTCTACTAAGTCATTACTCATTATTCAAAACAATGTGGTATTTTCAAAATATAACTATTAACTTACTCCCGGGGTGTCGAGTATAAATACTGATACAAAATATTTAACAGATTAAACAATTTTACCTCACTGTTGTATCTTAAAAAATACTGATACTAAAATGTATTTCTTAATGATTAAAGTTGTTTCCATTTGCATAAAATTAATCGCACAGGATTTCATATTCAGAAATATTGCATATTCAAGTTAAAAGAACATTGGTTGATGCTCTTTCTATAACATGTTACGACTTGATACCGTGGAGCGTGTGTAATTTGCAACTTCCGCTGGCATTACAGCACACTATGTACAGTTGATTCAATCTCTGCCGGAGATGGAGTGAGAGAGCTGGCTGCAGAAGTACGAATAATCCATCCGACAGTAGCGCACGTTCTTTCAACTTCCGTCTCTTCCCCAAACAATAGGATGATATCCGTCAACACCTGAAAGAATGCCTTAATTGTATTTGTCTTGCTGAGCAGTGCTTGCAGAGCAACTGCGTCAGGAGGCAAAAGCAAGCGGTACTCAGTACCCAGGCAGGGGGTTGAGGGTGTATGAGTCAATGGCTTGTATTTATTCAGTATTTTCCAATACAATATGATCTTGGTTGTTAAACAATGACTGATCAACATATCGTTAGGGAGAGACCATCAACTACAACACTTTTGCATGTGTGGGAAGAATTATTCTGGTGTACTCAGTTCAGTTGATTTCCATTTTATTACAAAGATCGTTAATAATTTACGTAAAACCGTCCCTATTTTTCCATTATTATGATTTATTTACAAGAGTTAGTACAGTTTTTAAGTTTTGTGGATTTATTTGTTAGATTACATTTTGGTTTTGAAAAAAATGACCAGAAATTTATTAATGTGCATAAAGAAATAATGTACTATAAAAGGTGTACCGTTAAACACATTTCCTTAAATATGAACATTTTTAAACATTTTCAAGTTGTAATTTGTGCAAAAATGTTTTTCTGTAGTACGAGGGCTGTTCTAAAAGTTATTGGCCTGATTCAGAGATGTTGTAAAGATGGCTAAATTATGATAGTTAAGTATCACCCTTTAGATAGCGCGCTCTAAAGTTCCAGCCACATAAGTGTAATCACTGGTTGTGACGATCAAGTAAACAACTAGTGTTAACATTTTCTACGAACTGGATAAAACTGAAATACAAGCTGTGATTAAGCATTTCGTTCTGAAGTGTTTAACCTCAACAGAAACATAAAAAGAGTTAGATTTCACATTAAAGGATTCTTCCTC
Source organism: Metallyticus violacea (assembly GCA_030762175.1). Classification (NCBI taxonomy): domain Eukaryota; kingdom Metazoa; phylum Arthropoda; class Insecta; order Mantodea; family Metallyticidae; genus Metallyticus; species Metallyticus violacea. The sequence continues at coordinate 369,369,262 of CM060846.1, read as the reverse complement.
TTATTTTTCCACGGTTAAAAACTGGGCGGCTGAATTTAAGTATAGTCGTACACCTTGAAGAAGGAAATGTCTCTAAATTTTCTATTTAATTATAATTGCTTCTGATGACTACTATACTAGTAATGATTGTATCTTGTTTCAAGTAATCAAGGGTATTAATATTACAATTAAAAGGACCCCAATATTATATGTATTAGTGTATGTATGTAGATATGTCTTTTTACTAGTAAGTAATATCCAAGTTATCTTTCTGTAATATCATGATTGACAGTGCATATGTCTTTGTAATGTTTTTGTAAAAGTAAGGGAAATGCTTTCTTTGTCGGAGGACATTAGCTTTACCAGAAAAAGGGTCTTTTGTTAAACCCTTTCGGACAGAATACTGGTGCTAAGACGCCAGATGCCATTACGCTGTAAACGTGAAAGGCAGATGTCTCTGACTTTGGTAGCGTGGGAATAGAAAACGTATATTTCCTGGTAAAACCCAGAATCTCCAACCAATCAACATATTGCGAGAACCCGATGAATAAAAGCAAACTTGTGATAAACCATGCACTTGTATGATCCAATAATATTCTAGAAGGAACCAAATTCAATAATATTTAAAGGAATTAAATTTTCGGGAGGGAGGAGTGAGTTTGCATAAGAGATTTAATATTAACTATGAGAAGTTAAGTTTTTAAGCATTCGCGGGAGGAAGTAGTCATATACAGGAACAGTAATATTCGTTTTTTTTTGTTTTTTTTTTTTTTTGAGTAGTGTTTAACGCCCGTTTTCACTACTGAGGCACCACAGGCGGTCAGTAATATTCATGACAGAGTAACAGTAGTAGCAGCAAGAGTGGCAATTAGTATCTGCATCAGTCATAAGTTATTCAGTGCCATGGTTGAATAGTTAAAACTGCCGCGAAGAGCCAAAGTAAATCGTTCGGTCAGGCAGTGCAACGTAATAGCAAGAATAGTCACAATTGTTTTAAAGCGCATAAATACGCGAGTGAATACCTCGAACTATAATCCGCAGAAGCACAGCATGTTCCAGAACCTTCTAAGTTAGCAAATAAATTAAATGTCCAATCACAGCCGAACTTCATTATTATAATGAACAATCCCTAATGACATTACGTCATTCATTAAAAACAGTCCAAAATTACCCTGAGATCCGTATCCTCTGCATTGAAACCAGAGAGTTAGGAAGCATAGAGCTCATGACTTCAAGAGCCGAGGCAAGACAAGTCTGATTAAAATAAATAATAATAAATCACCATCCAATATCTTAAACTACCCCAACCACACTAATAACGGTTCCAATCTATTCAAGACGATGAGCGCTCAGAGCGTTCCAGAACTGCTACGATCGACGAGATTGTGATAAACAAATCACAATGCCGTACTCAATGATCGCCTCTTGAAGATACTCGAGTTGGCTGAGATTACAAAGACCTCGATAAGCCGTATACACTACATTTCAGAAGTTTTGGGGTATGAGAAAACTCTCCGCTTCATTGGTGTCGCTTTTGTTAACAATAGGCCAAAAACGCATTCGAATGAACTTTTTCAAGAGTGTTTAGACTTTTTAAACACAATTCCAGTGAGTTTCTCTGAGGTTTTACAACAGTAGACGAAACATGATTCATCACTACATGCCATCGATGAAAGAGCAATCCAAACAGTGGGTAGCAAAAGGAGAAAGTGCACCAAAGAACGCAAAAACGGTTGGTTCCATCTGCAGGAAAAGCCATGGTTATGGTTTTCTGATATTCTCATGTGGGGTGGTGCTCCTAGACTACCTCTAGAAAAGCTGAACCATCACCGGGGAGCTTTACGCTTTATTACTGGAGCAACTGAACGAAGGATGCTGTTCAGGCTAAATGTCCACACCTTGCGAAAATGAAGGTTCTCTTTCATCACGATAATAAACTTTCACTTACGTCTGGGATTGTTGCTGCAAAACTACATTACCTTCGTTTTCAAATGCTTCCACATCCTCCATATTCGCCGGATTTGGCTCCCAGCGATTTCTTTTTGTTCCTGAAAAAATGGTGGGTGAATGAAGATTCTCATAGAATGATTTGGTTTGAGCCTGAGACGCTTATTTTTTACAGGTGAGCAAATCTTACTTCACTGAGGCGAAACTCGTTGGACTGAATATATTGATTTACATGGAAATCTCTTAAATCTTTGTTTTCTTGGTCAAGTCGAGATCTTTTAAGAGAGCTCTTTGTATTTTTTCTGGTGTTGTGTTCGTTTGTGAATTACAACGAATTCACAAGCATATTATTATACATAAAATATTTGTTACATGGAAGAGTGTAATTTAAACATTTTAGATAACTAAAAAGGTTTTGCATTAAGCAGAAGGAACATTTTATACAAATGAAATTTATGTAGTAAGCATTTAGTAATTTCTCATACCATAAACGTTGCAAAAAATACTATTCTGTGACATTAATATTAACTGCTTTAAACGAAATAATTGAACATAAATGTGGTATATTAACTTGGCAATAAAATCAAAGCATTACAAATTGTGTCACATGTAATATGAAGTTAAAACTCTCAAAATATTTATAAATAATCAATGCTACATGAAAACAATGGACGCCTGCGATAGATTCGTGATGTATATGAATGCCCGAAACGAAACTTAAACCGCAAGGCACAAAAGCCTTCAATGTTGGTCTCTGACACTGATATAAAGAGTTCTTTTGCTCAACGTTAACAAAACAGTGATGCTACTGATATTCAATGTTTTCCAGGAATATGCCGGTTCTAGCTTTAGTGGTTTCTCGGGTATTTGCCACTACCTTTTGACAACTCTGCTGAGATCATTTGCATAAGAAAACGGAAGCTGAACTGCCGATCAGTAGAAACAGATTTATCACGGATGTATGTAATTAATCTAAGTTTTCTTAAGCGTAAAATGAAAATAAAATAAAACCACATTTTATACATTTGAGAAATATTGATGTGTTTAACTGAAATTTATGTGTTGTACAGATAAAATGTAAACTGACTGCTGAGTTCGTGGTAATATTGACCGAAAATAATGCGACGCCGGGAATGTAACAAACGCTCTAGCAGGCAGTGATTAACTTACTATGCAAAGGGAACTCCCCTTGGACTAAGAGCATAGATTAATTATCAGCATATCTGCACCTATATCGGTACTAAAAGGCAAATTTTATTGTCAGTCTCTAAAGTTAGTGTTCAGCATTAATGGATCATCTGGAGGATTTTATGCCTTGAGTGCACACTCTTGGAGTATTTTCTCAGTTAAGGCATGCTCAACGAGAACGTCAAGGAACAAGGCGCTCCGAGTATAGTGGCAAGTATGGGAATTCCTCTTTCACCCCTAAGGACATTGTGAGAGTTTCGAAGAGACCTGTTACACTTTACTTACTTGCATATGCGATCACTGACACAATCTTGGGGATTACTGTAAGGAGCGATGATTTGTATTCAATATTACTGTGTATTGCACTTGTATTCTTTAAATTCTTTTAGATTCACTCCCTCGCCCTACTTCAGTTATTTACTGCAACAACAACACTACGTTGTCAACCTCAGGATAAAGCATTAGGAATGCTTAACTTCCGGCGTTCTTATGAAATAGGGTCCTAGGAAAAGGCAAAGGATGGGTGAACGAAAGCAATTAAAAAAGATAGAACATTTATTATCACTTCAATGCATTTTACAGTATACAATTACAATGTACAATATTTTAAGATACTGTACTAAAATAACATAGCATAAAACTCGCCACGTGTCTTTGAACAAACAATGGAAATTTAAATTTCCCCTCTACATCATAACTCTCTTATAATATTCCAAACATATTTTCTAACAATGTAACCATCTTTCATTTTCTCTTATCTGCCAACATAGAGATAGTGACGAGTTTTTATTTATTTAATAGTATAATACGTAACACGAAAATTTTCATTAAGCAAAAAAGAGACGGATTGCATTGTTTTACATATTTAACAGGTAGCTTTAGGAAACTATTCTGCCAAACTTCCCATTGCCACCGACCTTTTAAGATGTTGACTAGAAATATAGCTCTGTTTGCCCGCGTCCCCATACTGAAGGGTTGATGTTTAGTAAAAAGTAATACTGGAACTTAAAACTTTATAATAAGTTATGTCAAATAATACCTAACGATTAAATTAAATTTCCTTACTAAATATTATCTTTTCGTCAAAGGAATAGAAATGTTTGCAGTTGTATGGAGGAATCCATTAATTTCAATATTCAAATTTGTATTATAAAATCTATACAGCGTGGCTCATAATTGAGTATACGTATTTTAATGAAGATATGTATAAGGAAAACATTCCATATTTATTAAAGTAAATCATCACGCTGAGGGTGTAAAATAATAAAAACTTGGATATAATTTGTGTCTACGCAAAACAAGATTCTAGCATTATGCTTATCTTGCACCAATCATAAAACGAAATAAGGAAGAAAATTTATCTCATGGCATATTTCATAGATCTAGCAGAACTTAATACGTAATTCCTTTTACTTAAATAAATAAGTAAAAGGAATTAAAATTAGGTAATGTATTGTATTTCATGGAGAATTCTAAATCCAAAAAGAAGGCTGTGAACCGTCCTAAGAAATGCCAAAACCGAAATTCATAGCAAATTCAGGAGCTCAATTTATTTAGTGGACACCACATGCCGTTATATTGATAGTGAAATTTTTGCATTTAATGTTATATAGTAACGTGGTTAGGTATATCCCGTATGCTGGAACTAAAATAGTTTACAGAGCATTTCACACGCAGTATGTGCTCGAGCAAGTGCTTCCAAAATTATGCTCATTAGTGTTTAAAAAGAACAATGCAAAATATGCAAACGACCGTTTTAAAATGTGAATGTGTATTTATAAGTCATCCTGAATCTTAAGGAAATCTACGACGCAAAACTTAGAGCTGAAATACAAATAATACTCCTATTTTTGCGATGAATGAACAAAGAGAAACATATATGAAGAAGTGTGTGAAAATACAGTAAATGTGCAAAATTAAACTTTTTCTGTGTTTACCTACCATCTATTTTCGACACCAGAAAATAAATACGATTTTTTAACTTATTGCATAAAAATACTTTCATATTAAAATGCAAAAAACTGACAGTTACTCTTTATTTTATAGTTTATAAATAAATATTTTTAATAATTTTTCTTTGAACTTCAACTTTTTCAGATAATATTATGAATAATTAAATATTGCCATAAACATGAACTTTTTCTAAAAAAACGGGTATATTCGTATTATATTTCTGTAATATTTTGAAAGAATGTGTTTACTTATACCGCACTTACAAACAATTCAGATTGCTGAGATGTTCATGAAAATGAGATACAATATTTTTAATGTAATTAAGTTGAATTTTCTCTGCCAAATTGTGCAATATGGCAGTAAAATATAATATTGCGTAAAGTGGTAAAAAAGCTTGCTATGTAGATATTTAGGTATTATTAGTACTTAAAGTATATGCACTGTAATATTACTTAAATTTCCAGCTACGTGACTTTCTCTATAAAGTGGTAGAAACTACAAAAAAGTTTATGTTCAAGCAGTTCCATTTCTGAAGCAAAAGAGAAATCTTATTCGTGTAATCCACGCAACATGTTTATGTTCATTGAATGCAAAGTATGATACTAAAAGTGACAGTTAATTTATACTTAAAATTATTTTTTAAAAATAAACAAAAACCTTAAATGTCCATTTAAATCAGAAACAACAAATCAAAACAGATTGAGGGAGGAAAATGTCTCTAACTTTTGTAGCCCCCAGTTTTTCAGTGAGGGTAAGACTATTTTTATACCGGTCTTCACATATTTTAAATAGCTTAGATAAAATTAAATATACTGTTGATATCAACATTTAAAATACAATATAATATTTATAATAATAATGTTACACTATGCATTAATATTCACGTTGAAATTAGTGAGAAATGTAACTGTCAACTGTTCAAACAAGCGAGAAACGATGTAATAATATCCACTTTTGAAATTAGTACGAAATGTAACTGTCAACTGTTCAAACAAACGAGAAACGATATAATAATATGCACTTTTGAAATTAGTGCGAAATGTAACTATCAACTGTTCAAACAAGCGAGAAACGATGTAATAATATCCTCTTTTGAAATTAGTGCGAAATGTAACTGTCAACTGTTCAAACAAGCGAGAAAAGATGTAAGATCCACTTTTGAAACAAGTGTGAAATGAAACTTCAACTGTGCAAACAGTTGAGATATTATGATAATAAACTCTGTTTTTCAAAGAAATGCGAAATGTAACTTTCAACTGCAAGGTTGAACGAATTAGAAAGCTATCCAGAGCCTAATTTTGAAAGTAGAGTGGAATGCTCCACTGTTCAAACAGCTGGGAAACTATGTAAGGTCTAATGTAGTAATAAATGAATAGAGTTTTAATTGTTCAACCAAAATTAACTGAGAAAAACAGAATTAAATTTTATATATATTAAATTGGACAAATATGCTAAATAACTTTTACTCTAGTGAATACATCTATTTTAATACTTACTAAAGTAATTTAAGGCCGCTTGCAAACAGGAGCTGGGTTTCGCCAAAGAAACCATTCTGTCAGGTTCGGTCGACTGTGGCTATATCAAAAAGCATTGCGGTGGGGAAATTTAGGCCTGCCTACCCTCCCCTCACTAAGGAAATACTGTATATTCACTGAACGTAACAGGTAAAGACCTTTCTTTCTTTCTTTCTTTCTTTCCATTTTTTTTACAAAATCATGTTTTTGTTTTTATCAGGCACTTAGATAAGTACTGGATATGCTCTAAGCTTTAGCTTTATTGGATGATAATTACATGTTTTTAGACTGTGGGATCGAATACATTTTATGGTGTGTGCAAAAATCAGGGACTTATACTGAAATCATTTATAGAATTTTATAACGCAACAACCATAATTAGTTTAATAGTTTTTCTAGGTCTCTACAATATATAAAGTATGAAAGTCTATTACAAACACGTTTCCCCTTTTCTCGTGTTATCCATGTAATACAGCACGGATTCAGTGAGCATTTGGACGTTCTAAAGGGCGATTAAGTTTTTCTCAGTTACTACTATACTAGTTTCACCCTGATGTTGCACTGAAATCTTGAAAACAGTGACAGCTTTGAAATTTTACGTAAAAGTCTGTGTGGTTGTAAACAGGCCCCCCAATGTCATGGGGCGTCATTCGTACGTTCCTGATTGCCGTAAAGGAATGTAGTCCTTTTTTGGGGAAACATATTTCCCATTAGGATATCAATGAAGTATTTACCATTTCAATCCAGTGTAGTTTTTGCGACGATTTGTCGACTCTGGGAGAATCGATATAGACCAAAATGAACAAAGATTTCTGTATAATGTTGAAATGTAAACTTAGGGACTAATTAGTAAGCGTACGATCTATTATGGGGTTCGCTTTTTTTTAGGTTACAATTTAATGGAGAATATGTTCCTTCGTTGAAACTCAAACAAATTTGGTATGCGTTATTTGCCGAACAAACTTACAACATGAAGAATTCTCTGCTCAGTGAGTGTGGTGAACACAGGCCAGAACTGCTCAAATCGCCTTAGGCAACGATCGACAATGTTTAATCCCCTCATCATAGAAATGATTTCAGGGATTAATACAGAAGCCGTGCGATTGCCGTATTGTCGATTGTGCTATATTCTTCACATGTCAATATTAACCGCAACATGTTTACGGATGAGGCATGTTTTAGCACGTCTCAAACAGCACATTTTCAGTTACCGCGTTCTTTGTGAATCACTGCATTCTGAAAATGTTTGAGTCTGTTGTGCAATGACTTTAAAAATCATTGGCCCCATTTTCTTCAGTAATTCTAAGGGCTAATTGCAGCAATATGGCTGGCTCTACATGCCACACATTCGACGACCCTTAACAAACTTAATTTTTGTTCATTTCAAAGAATATGTGGCCTGGTCACCCTTCCAGAACATTTCCTTTGGACAATTTAAATCGTTCCGCGAGACATTTGCGCAGCTTCTAGAAAACATCAGCAATGAAGGCAACAGAAGTTTTCAGCAACATTACAGAGCTGCATGTTAGGAAGTGGAGGGCTTTTTTCAACATCTGAGTCTCCCAGAGTTACAACACAGTTAAAAAATTGTTTGCGCAGATTTAATTGATCGAAATGGTAAAAATTTATATGAATCATCCTGTATATTACTTCCTTGCCTTTCAACTGCAACAATAATTAATAATGATATACTTTCACTAATGTTGTAATATTATACTTGTCTTCAACATGGATCACATCTGACACTCAAGTCTAAGGACTAAATAAATCTCTGGTTTAAGTTATCCGTATATCCTGAGCACACAACTAACAAGGAAACCACGGTAACACAATTATAACAAGCATACAACTCATACTACAATATGTCTTTAGTTTAAACTACGGCTACGAAAAGAAAATTAGTTCTCTCCTGACAGAAGAACGAAACGACAGGAAATGGTGATTTGGATATGATTATTTTGTTAATTTTCTAATTTTACAGTTAACATTTCAACTAATGATGAAAGTACATGTGCATAGAATTAGTGATCGCCGGATAAGGGTTTTCGGGAAAAAGCAACTAACCATTTTTAACAGAACCAAGAAGTCATAATACCTGTATAATTGTAATATACTTCTCTGTTATTCATATGTGCTGATTATTGTTGACCAGAGGAAGCGTTTTTTTCACGCAGCACACGTCAAGTAACACACACAGTTTCCACCAAAACCGAGTTACGTATCTCTAAGTGTTTTACATTCTGATGTTAACATTTTACACCAACAGTAATAGTAAGTTACCTACTAATGCACATGTAAGCTCCATAGTATGCTATGGATTACACTGATTTTGTTTATCTTATAACTGCATGGTAGGGGTTTCACAATCGATATGTATATACACCTTTATGAAGAAGAAATTAGAAACAAGCAAATACTTAATTTTCTAGAATATGTTTAACTCACCCCTGCACATTTCTATATCAATTTCCTAGGTGCTAACATCAACTGCAAAATTTGGAGAAATAAGAAACACAAAGTTTGAAATGAAATAATCTTTTTGTGTCAGAATTGTTGATAAATGTATCACTCATCAGAAACAAGGGAGATTATGTAACAGAGAATAGAATAGCTTTCACGATTATTTTATTAAAGTCCTTGTCGCTGTTACTATATTTTTTTTAAAAAAATACCTCAGATTAACCATCGATGTAACTGAAAATAGGGAAATGGGCCAGAGGAACGCACATTCCATAGAAAGAAATGGAAATAATTCCATAATAATGTAACATTCACAGAAACTCTGTTCTTAATTTTCTTTTACAAAATATGAAGGGGGAGTAGATTAAAAGCATATTTTCAACTATAATTGATATTCTAGTTTGGGGTTTTTCAATTGTATTTAAATGCTTTTATGAAACAACACAGTTAAAGTGAATCAACTGTTTTGCTGGAGGGTGTTGATAACATTAATAGTGAATTTAGTGTGAAATTTGTACTTTGATCTTTTAAATAAACCTATAACTGAAACCCTGATAAGTGCTGCAGGCGGTTTAAGGAAAGCAAAGAAATTGCTACATGTTTCCTTGTATAAGAAGATTAATGAACGTCCGTCAACAATAGCAAAGTGTTTAGATATTATGCAGATTTTATAGTAACAACCTATAGAATTACTTTGTGATGATTTGGAAAACAGAAAGATATCAGCAAAGGTTCGGTTGGCACATCCAATGAGTTGGGTGTTGACCGACTGCATTTAGCGAATCAAGAGCCTTGTTATCTTCAATTTATTTCCCCGAGCGAAGAAGTGGAGGAGGTTGCTATTTTCAAACCAATCAAAAAGTAATTTGATTTTAATGTAATACATCAAATGTGCATTATATTCAAAGGTTACAACATTGGTAGGAGAAACTGTAATTGTGACAGTAATATCGTTAATTTTATACATACTTAGCCTGCATCTCAATATCACATTCTCCCTTTATGTCTGCGGAATTGACGTTTTTCCTTTTGGAAAATGACTTGAAGCTTTTTATCAAATATGCAATATTTGCCCAGTTGCGCTGTGATAAATGCAACACATAATTTATAACAAATTGTTTAAGATATTTGTGTAGAAAGCACCCCAACACAACGTTGAAAATAATTTATGAAACAAAAATATATTTAAGAATCTCACATGTCTTAAATTTGTTTAGCTCGTCACAATTTTTGTGTAAATAGCAATTTTACTACTTCAGATTGAAACGTGTTTGAATTAACAATGAAATGAATTACTAACTTCTATACAAATATTTTAGCTCTCGTTATAACTTTATTTATGTTGCTTTTAACAATAAAACTGCTTTTCTAAAGCAAAGAGTAATTGAAATGATCGAGAGAATAATGCTTTTTTCTGGTAATATAAAAAGAAACAAGGTGGCATTTTAAAATATCGTATTTTTACAAAGGATTATTTTATCAATATCTAAAGGATCATATGTTTGAGTTAGGTCAAAATTTCTCATCCAATCACAGTTACACAACTACTTTTTAAACAAAAGCTCTATTACAAAAGAACATGGTTGCTTGTCATTCTAATTTCTTCTTCGCCACATTACCTACATCCAATGTTTACCTGCAACTTTGGCAGTTTTTATAGAAACTTTATCAGTGAAAAGTTCATCAGTTTGGGAGAAACGTTACAGTGTCTATTTCTTATGCTCTCATCAACACACTCCTATTCCATTCATCCAAGGACGTTCTAAGTTTAAAAACATTTGGGGGTCAATATTCTAAAAGTATTTTTTCTACATTTAATGATTTTAGAAGCCAACAATAGTGTACGTCTTAGGATAATTATATGCGTACTTGACATACCGTCGCCATTTCTTATTTCTGTTTGTAGGATGTGCTCTTTGTTTCAGACTTTATGCAAATTTAAAATGAAAAGCGTGCTATTGCAAACTGCTCTTTTCTATTTACTACACAATATAACGGAACGTTTATTAAAATACAGTTATTTGCGGCAATTTTTTCAAAGTCTTCCCTCTTCTATCCCATCGAGATCAAAAGACTGACAACTAGAACATTGAAAGTGAAGATTTATTCAAAATTTACTGCCGGTGTGATTTGATATATTGCATTAATGCTGAAAGACTCATTTTTTAACAGTAAAAGAAAGCATTTTATAAAGTGATTTATTATTTTTTTTCAAATATTATTTTGCAGATAAATGTTCATTTTGAGAGTAATATACAGCAAAAATTATGCATCAGAACATCTTTTAAACATTTTACACTGCATTTTATAGTTGGAGGCGCAAAATATGTTCAAGATGTATCCTACGCCGATGAATAATAACACTGTGGCAATCAATGTAATGTAAACATTGCAATAGACTTAATGTTCGATTAGCTGTATTTTCGTATAGAACTGCAAGAGTTGCCATTATCGTGTACTATGTAATGCTTCAAGGCGTATGCATTTATTTTCATATATATGACGAAGTGATATGTTTTGTCCTTTTTAATGATTATAGATAAATTTAGTTAATAGGATTGAGAGAGGAGTACCTCTTATGCGGCCAGACTTTGTTGGGATACCAAGCAAAACCATTTTGATTTATTTTGATCATATAATAAGTAAGATACCTAGAGCAAAATAAAAACGCAACGGCACTACAAGCAGAGTAAATTCGAATTCTGGAAACAGATTGAAAAACATTAAATGCATGTATTTCTATATTTTTGGATGAAAGACATTCTTTGAGAAATAAAATTGCAGTATTTTCATCATAACTGCTACATTAAAAGTTATAGACACCCTGTAGAGACATAATGGAAGAAAGAGCTAAAAATATGCAACTCATGATGACGGTATGAAAAGAACGCAGCGCAATACAAGGATCAAAGAGCAGGGTACAGAGACAACAATTTTAGCAAGAGGAAATGCCTCTTTGCCACTCTTCGATCCTTTCTTTACTCGTATATTCTTTTCTGCTTCTTTTTCTCAGCTTCCATAAGACTTACAGAGGCTAAGGACTCATAGCCGCCCATACACGCACACACGCACACACACACACACACATACACGGCTCAGAAGAAACATTGGCCAAGTTTCGCTCGCTGATCTCTCCTGAATCGGCTGCGTTGGACTCAAGTACGGCAGTACAGGAACAAAAATATTATCAAACAGAGATGAAGGATCCAGCAAGGCGGAGTGAGCTCGGCACCGGAGAAATATTCTGCACACTTCTCCGAACCCGTTGGGTACTGGTCGCAATGATTCTGCAACAAAGACACATTACACATTAATATCGCTGTGTTACATCATTCTTTTTACAGATCATGTGGCATTAATGATCAAACTGAAGTCGCGAGTTCCAAAATGTTACAAATCTTGCCATCTTATAACTAACCAATGTCATTTGACAATTTCCATTATTTTCCACATGTTACTCACATATTGAGTTTTATAAGCACACAAATCCATGACTATGCGTTGTTCTGGAAGGCAGTTGAAACCTATGTAACACAACTGTTAGGCATTTTAATTATATAACTAATTATGGTAGATTTGACTATATTCGTCATGTATACAAAATAAAAGGGCATTCGTACATTAATGGCATTTTGTTCAAAAGAGCTAAAAAAAAAGTAATTGTGATGTAATATACACCGCTGATGACTGGATAGGAATAATGCAAAACTCATCCAAAAATCAATAATTTTAAAAGTAGAACAAAACATGATTAAAGACTTGAAGAAGTTTTTTCAGAAGTTGAGAAATTCCTTTCCCTTGCCAAAAACAATTAAAAGTTCAAAGCGGCAACATACAAAATAATGCAATGTAAAAGAAATATCGTAACAACGAGGAAGTAATCAAGTACTTGATTTACACAAACACTCATAGTCTAAGGAAAAGCTAAGTTTGATGAAACTGACCTCGAGAGGGCTTACACAAATGAGCTTTACCTGATAGCTGCTAAGGCCAAAGATATTGCAGCATTTGTTTCCTCATTTTTTCCTGAAAAGTAACTTAATTTTAAAAGATTTCTGGACCAACGTGGTAAGCATTCAGAAAGTGAAGTGGGAAGATTTGTGCATGATATTTGTTGTGTCTTGTACGATATTATCGAGAAAATAAACACAGAATCTGTGCAAAGTAACATTTGTCTATTTCCAAACACTGCTGTACGCACAATGAGATTATGCTTCTCCCAATTTATAGTTTTAATATCTGAAATCAATTTCTCAGACGAATGAGTTACATTACAATAAAAGACCAACCTTTTTATGGTACCAGCACAGGCAAACCAATTATGATTATCGTTATTTTAATATTTGGCCACCTTTTTAATAAATAAAGTTTTATTAAAAATAAAATATATTTTTCAAGTTAATATTCAGTTTTATTCTTATCTCAAAATCTACTCAACTGAACTTTTGTGGTTATAGAACTTGTTGCTTCAATTTTTGCAAGAACATAAATTTCTCCGTCTAACCTAAAACTATTCAAAATCTTCAACATATTCCATTATACGTCATGCCAGGGAAATTCAGTAAATAGCAGGATTTTGCTCTGAATTTCATGGATATGTGTGCGCAAGAAAATATTCTTTCGGATCACAAAATTGGTGCTCAGCAATACGCTATACGAAATTTAATTCGGTGGGGCAGATGAGCCTGTGCAATAGTTCGCAAAACATGGGAATTGGTTTGGGGAGACATATTACAAAGCGGAAAACAGAACGTCAATGATGAACACGACAAAGTGGCCAAGTAGTATGGGTTACAACTGGGAGTCAAACAGCGAAATGACTGGTGAACCGCGACTACAGGCGAATCACCGTTGATGAAATTTTACAATTCAACACGCGACATGAAGGCCGTGTCGTCACAACTTCAACCGTCATGCTACTGAAGAAGATACTAAATTGTGATAGGAGGTAACTTCTGGGTGTCTCATTATGAAACACCTCCACTTCCTTTCACTTTCTCTCTCTTCTCATTTTCTTTCTCTCCTCTTTTTTTCTTCAGTTACTTAATATATAGAAATGGGCTTGCTATGAAACACGTAGCTGACATGTGGAACGATTACAAAAAAATGTTAAATAATAGACCAGCGGTTCTCAAACTGTTGTCCAAGGATGTCCAGGGAGCACTAGAGTACTTAAACACAATTATTCTTGCATGTATAGACACAATATTTGCGTATTTAATCTACAATTACTTAGTCTGTGGTTCGGAACGAACAGAGAAATTGGATCGGCTGCGGAAGGGTTTTCTGTAAGGCAATTTAGGAGTGAGGACGCCTACAGCTATTTGCAGTATCCTTAGGGAATATGTGCCCATAGCGAGATTATAGAATACTGGATCGCAACACTGAAGTACCTGGCTATGAATTGTTCACGGAAATCAGCTACTAATTAGGGCGATCTGCTATCAGGAGCAGCTGAGAATGGGGGAGGGGGTAATAAGACCTGGGATTCAAATTTAGACCGGGTTTGGAAACTACAGCAAGAGTAACCGTTTTGATCGCAGGGCGAGGAAACATTAACGTGGAGAGGCTTCGGGAGTATGCAGAAAAAGTTTCACTGGGGATACAGTGAAACCTAAAAATGGGATTGGGGATGGAGTGTTACGTACAAACTCTGCAATCAGGTCTCACTTGGTTTTGATAGGCTCATGGAGGATGAACCAAGTAGTAGTGGTAGTAATAGCAGGTGTATTTTTATTGATATAAAATTCTATATACACTTTAAAATATATTTTATGCATGGATCAGACTGCATATACGCAATTAGAAAGAACAACAACAATAATGATGATGATGATGATAATGATAATAATAATAATAATAATAATAATAATAATAATAATAATAATAATAATAACAACATTAGTTATTGCATTTTAACCAGAAAATAAATTGCTTCTAACTTCGCGCACTTGGCTAGGAAAATGCCCATATGCAACCAGTTAGTGTGGTTTGCAAACAGGCTCATCATGCCAATCGCCCTCTAATTGGCTTAAAAGGTTTTCAGGAGACAGTTTTTATCAGCTGTTCCCAGTGGGTACATTCGGCCAGAATGTCTACCCATTCCTTATCCCCTCTACAAAATGAGCATATTTTCCTACCAGAACTATCCGTTATTTATTTTAGCCTTCGAGCTTCCCAGTCTATACCCGGCCATTCCTGATCTCGCATATATGCCTCTTTACCCCAGGTTAGTTTAATTTCATTCGACAGGCTCAAGGAGTTTCGTATTACATTCTGTATCGATTTCCTGCCTGCTGATATTCTCTAGCCTTGTTCTAAACTTCTTCAATACGTTTTTATTACTTTCATTACTTCGTCGCCATATCAATTTCTCTGAGCCTTCTTTTCACCCCTGCAGTACAAAAAGTTGGTGTTATTTTTGTATTTGGTGTCTATAGCATTTAGCACGGAGTGTGTCTGGTCTCCCTGCATTAGTCTAAGTCAGTATTTTAACATCCTTGTTTTACTATTAACCGTATCTTCATAGCAATCCACCTCCCTCATGACCCCCACAGTTAGACGATCCTTTGGAGAGCCCGAGAAACCTTTTCCAAAAATTGACTTGAATTTTATTTACATGTTCATCTCTCCCCTATCCCTATACTTCGCTTCCATATAACAGAATAGACTTAATCATAGCATTGTACACTTTCTCTAGTATATTTACTGATATATCTGGAACGCGTATCAGAACATAAAGTAATTCATTTAGTTGACCTCGTGCTTTATAATTAATAACAGATAAGGGCTTATTACATTTCCCACTATTGTTAAAATTTATTCCTAAATGACAAAAATTTTTAATATTTTGTAAATTTTCGTCTCTGCCATACACAGCCATTTTTAAAAGTCGTTGTTTTGCATTTATTTACATTTACTACCATGCTCCATTCCAGGCAATACTCTTCTAGGATGCGAATGCCTTTCTACAAATCATTTCTTATTACAGACAAAAGAATTAGTAGTCAGCATACAAAAGTACAGGAATGTTCAGGGGCATTCATTTCCTCCACTAACAGGACATCCGTGTTATCAAATATATTAAACAATAACGGAGATAAAACACGTCCCTGACGAACTCCTCTACTAGCTGATTTGCATTCCGATATACGTTCTGGTCTATCTTAACACCGAATTTCATATCTCTGTATATCTGCATCAAAATTTTATAATTTTGTTGAAGACACCTTTACGACACAGTTTTACCCACAGTGCATCTCTATGAACACTGTCAAAGGCTATTTTAAAATCAACATATAAGCTGTATAATTTACCACGTTTTCTTTTTAAGTTTATTTATATTAGCATCTTTAAAACGAATATGTTATTTGCTGAAGAAAACCCGCCCTGAAACCTGCTTGATACGTAGATATTTTATACCAGAAAGTAAGAGAGAGAGGGTCGAAGCAGTGGAAACACCCGCTGTCTCCGGTCAAGAAAACAGTCAAAACACAAACTATAGCTGGGAAAGTCATGCTGGTGATCTTTTGAGATATCAAGTTGGTGCACTTTTAGGAAAAGGATCACATTGGCTAGATGCGCATTTTTTATTTTAAAGATGTTTACTGTCATCACACTTGTAAATTCAGCAGTACGCTAACAGACATGCATAACATTATTGCATTAGTTTTAGTGAAAACTTCTCGTTGCAAATGAAGCTATATTGCTATATTTCATGTATTGTGCTGACGTTAACAGTTGCAGTTGGTAACTATAATTGCATTGCAGACCCAAGGTCGTGGTTCAAACCAGTTTATGGATTTTTAGGGCGTAAAAATGGCTTCCTTCGGTAGGGAAGTTAAACCAGCGGTCTTCTGTTGTAGATTTACGGCACGTCAAAGAGGCCTCTTAGCAAAATGTATCGGCCGTTTCACGCCCTAAAGAGAATGGGACCCTAATGGCAAAAATTGTGAAAGAGGGTCTTTATATAAAGTAAAGCTATCCGAATGCCACGGGTGGCCGAGGTCGTTAAGGCGTGAACTCGTGAGCGGAAGGTCTGGGGTTCGAGTCCCGCCAGGACCTGACTGAGGTTTTTTTCCAGGTTTTTCTTAGTCCTCGTAACTGGTAAATGCCGGGGAGGTACCGTAAACTTAGGCCTGGAACGTTTCCTTCCTTAATATCCTTTCCCAATATATCATTTCATTTCATGTATCATCAGTGTCCATCGCCTGTGGTGCCTCCGTAGTAAAAACGGGCGTTAAACATTGCTCAAAAAAAAAAAACCTATCGGAAATTAATAGCTGCACCTAAGGGCATGTTTTCAATGGCCATGTCTCAATGTTATGAACTAAATCATCCGTAAAATCCATGATTATTCTCATTTTAACGAGAAAGTTGTGATAAAACAGTTTCCCAATATTGCCTTAATCAATTGTATACACTAAATTTGTTACCTTTATCTGCTTCTTTACCTTATGGTAACACATTATTAATAGCGGATTTGTTTAAGACGTGGTAATGTAAGTTACAAACCTTGTATAGGGTAGGAAACAAAGAAAAACTTCCTCACATTACTAACCAATGCCCATATCGATACGCCCAGCTTTATCTAATTAACAAAACCGCACGTAAGTAACGAGCTTTGGAAAACCGCTATTCCCACAATGGGTGACATTGATCAAAGGGAGAATTGACACCGCACATTAGGGCATTCGTAGCGTATGTTCGATTCGCACGCCAAAGAAATTAATTCCTAGATTTTTTATTTGTAGTAAAAGCCATTTCAGGGGGTATATCATAAACAATCCATTGACCAGCCTTGCGAACAAATGGGCACTCCAAAGAATTACAACGCTCTACATAGAGGGGCATGTAACAAAGTAATGCTGGGGTTTCTCGGCAGCTTGTGGTAAATGCGGATGATAATTACGTTAGGTATTCTGCTTGCCTCTTTCTGTTTCTTTCCATTTTTATTTGTACCTCGATTTTCTATAATCATATTGATGTATTGTTATCATTCGAAATATTTAGCTAAAAGGGTGTATTTAAATCCTTGAAGTGAACAGTAACTTATGGTATAACTGCACGTCTGATTAATGTACCATCAATGCCATATTTATATGAAATTAAATGCTGATTCACTGTTTGGGAAAATGTGGCATCTTTTAAACGTAAAGTGAAACTGCTAAAAATCGACATAACTGAGTCAATTGTCATTTCAAATGATGGGCAGCAAATATGAGAAAACAAAATATAGCAAGTTTTATAATTTGTAGAGTAATGGCATTTAATTTCAAAACAAAACGATATATAAACAAGTATACACATTTTAATATTTTCTACACACTCTCCTCTATAATTCCACTGCATAGACAGAGAGTTAGATTCTGGCTGCGTCCGCAACTCAACGTAACGCTCGCTAAAAAGTCGCTTTAGTTGATGGTGGTAACAACAGTTTTTTCGCTGGTGCCTGCGCGTGGGCAGTCATTTGCATTTTCCTGTCGCAAGAGTTAGCATTATTTATATTTTTGTATTATTAATGCTACTCTGCTGTTAAAAGATTTGTTTAAACTAAACCTTTGTATTATTATTATTATTATTATTATTATTATTATTATTATTATTATTATTATTATTATGAGCTAATGGTACAGCAGTTTTATTGAATTGGGTTAAATAATGTTAACACACCTTTAATTAGGTTGGAATATATTTAATTTTGTTGAAAAATACTAAACTATGTTTTCAGGTATTTATTAAATTTTACATGTATTAAATTAAGTTGATATGTAATTAATTAAGTTGAAATCTATATAATTTGGATGAAATGAATATAATTAGGTACATGCATATAATAAGTTTGAAATACATCACAATTTGCTGAGAAGTATTTAAGTGAGTTCAAAAATATAATATTAATATGGCATGTATTTGATAAATATGACATTTATTTGATTATATAGAAATGAATTTAAATACTTTAAAATGTTTTAAATTATTTCAACATGCGTTTAATTACTATGTCATGTACTTAAATTGTTTGACATGTATATATTAAGGTTGACATATATTTAATTGGGATGACATTAATTAAAGTAGGTAGATATGTATTACAAATATTAATTAAACATTATTAAATTATACGTATGAAAATAGCAAATACGTATTAAATTAATTTGAATTGAGTAATTAAGATATATTAGATTCCCATATATTCAATTTACGTTTCCAAGTATTATGCAGTTAGATACTTAAGTGAAAGTGTTATTACATGTGGAGAAATTGTTAAAATATTGTAATTATTGTAATTTCATTATTGCTCCGTTGTCACCGGGTGGAAGTTGTTGTTGATTTGTTTTATTTATGGGCGCTCTTTAACATTTCAGTTCATTAGCATACCATCCGATTCAGGGCATGAAACGGCAGATAAGTTTTGCTCAGAGGCCTATTCTTTCAGGATTGAGGTTCTTTTTCGTGCCATAAATCTACAACACGGGACCCACTGCTTTACTTCCCTTCCGAAGGAAGCTATAAGATATTTACGCTCGAAAAAAGCCATCAATCCCGGCCAGGATTGAACCCACGACCTTGGATTTAGGAGGTAAGTGTAGTTACCACTACACCACCAGGACCGACACAGGGTGTAAGTCCAACTGCAGA
Organism: Metallyticus violacea; assembly: GCA_030762175.1. Classification (NCBI taxonomy): domain Eukaryota; kingdom Metazoa; phylum Arthropoda; class Insecta; order Mantodea; family Metallyticidae; genus Metallyticus; species Metallyticus violacea. Next base: position 369,349,580 of record CM060846.1, on the reverse strand, counting down.
GTGAGGACATACCTAAACTCAGGGTTATTAATCATAATGTATTAGTTACATGCAGTTTACTATAGTGAGTTGTTATTAAAACAGAAAAAACAAGGTCCACAGAAAAAATCCCATACTGTAGAGGAACTTAAAAATATTTCAGGTCAGAAATGATTAAAGTAGAGCTATTGCGAGGGAATACAACTTTTACTGAAAATATGAGGTATACTTGACTGCAAACAAAGAGTACTTAAAACACCTTCTATAACACAAAGTAATATTAATTTTGAAATAAAACTAAAATACTAGGAAATTTGTTCACCAAAGAGGCTGCAAATGGTGCATATTTGGCGGCTTGCGTTCAGATGCGGACGCAGGCCAAAAAAGACTGTCATATCTGTATTACACATTACATGTATCGGCTTATTTCTGAGATATTTTGTTTTAGAATTTTTTAAATGCAGCGAACATCTATATAAGGTGGTGTTTTTTCCTACAAAACGAGTTATATATGCTTTCACCAATTTTAAAAATACGTACACATTCAATATTTCATGGCATTGGCTTAAGATTCTGTTTCTCTCTCGAGCAGGAATATTTTTAGGGTTTGGCCAGAGAATACCATTTTACACTACAAACGACATTTTCAAATTTGCTGGTCAACATTTAAGATCGTAACATTTTTTATTCAAGGAAAGTTTTAATTTTTTTACTGTCAGTGGTACAGATTAATATGCTACTGATTAATAAAGTTTTATTTATACATTTTAAAGAGTTGCAGATGTTAGTTATTATTTTATTTTAATATTGCGAAATTGTGAACTTTTTAATTTTTTATATTGCACCGTAGCACTTACAGACTATATACTGGTTTATTCATATAATAATTTCACATTTTATTTGTATATTAAATTTAGTTGCCCAGAGTGATTAATAATTTTAAGTAAATGTTTAGTAAGCAAACAACAATATATGTAGAACAAAATATTTGTTTGTTATGTACATACATACGTTCCCCAACAATCCAACAACTTTGATAATCTGATGGTAATACCATACAGGTTCTTATGAAAAACAAGTTATCTTAAATGTGAGAATAAACCTGCTATCCCTTAATATTAGTGACTTTGAATCATTAATTATCCAAGTTGCACAATGGGCATTGATTAACTAGAACTGCATTACGCAACTCTGTTTAGAACTATGCACATTCCTTCATATTTCTTGGTTTTTTTGAATAGTGTTTAACCCCTCTTTTTACTACTGAGGCACCACAGGCGGTGGACACTGATGATACACGAGATGAAATGATATATTGGGAAAGGATTGTTTAAGGAAGGAAACGTTCCAGGCCTAAGTTTAGGGTACCTCCCCGGCAGGAAAACCTTGGATTGAGGACTGAGGAAAACCTTGAAAAAAAACCAGTCAGGGAGGACGGTCCTGGCGGGATTTGAACCCCAGACCTCCCGCTCACAAGTCCGCGCCTTAACGACCTCGGCCACCCGTGGCTGTCATATTTATTGTGGAGAAATCCAGAAAAGGATGGAAAATACCATATTCTGTAATGTAAATGAAATTTTATATTTTATTTTATGTTTTCTGTATGCGAAACACAAACATGAAATGTACTTTTACTGTGATTTACCTTAAAATTTGGACAAAATAATCCATACCTAATTTCATACTCTTTGACACAAATATAAACCTTGTTTTCCAGTGTTCAGCCAATCCGAACCATACTGCGAAATATTTCAAGAAAGCCATGGCAAACGTTTATATTAACATTAATTCTAAATCCTAAAAACTAAATACGGTACATCAGATATTGTATTGAGGATAGACTCCCTCCGAACGAAATGTTTGCTTCGCTACCATGGTATCAAACATTAAATATATTTATTTAAATGTGATAGATAAAACTGAATAATACTGCAAGTTATTATAACAAATAGATATTTAATATTAGTTTAACTCTTAGAAATTTTAAATCTGATTTCAACGGAAGGAAGCAAACTGATGGAGAATGTTCTGATCTGAAAAGGATTTTTTTTTTAAATATTCACGTCAACTTTAATAATTTGTCAGGGACAATGCACAAGTGCTTGATATCTGAACATTCTGCGAACCTTACGCTACTAAGAATATTATTTAAGGTGAAAAAATAAAAAACATTTTACAAACTTAAATGAAACGTAACCATTTCATCTCCCACTATGTATGTTTCAGGTATTGGTGGAGGAAACAGAAAAGTTACAAAAAATAAAACTGGTTTCCTTCATTCTCATATTTCCTCGCATAAATCGCTTGCGACGTGAAAATGAAGTGGGTTAACATTTTGCGCCGAGTGTCGCGGCTTTGGTAGAGATCCCGTGCTCCTTGTAAGCAGATATTCCCCTAGCGCTTACTATACCCGCTTAACACGGTGCTCCTCTCCAGCAAACTAAGAAGTTAAATGCACGTGGCACGATATGCCATGTGCAGCGAATGTATTAAAATCCCTCAGCGGTTACAAATCCTCCTTGAAAATCACAGCAAGTTCCAAGGCCGGAATGTCGTAAAAATGTCTTCCATACTCCAGAAGGTGAATATTACAGCGCTGAAGTCTGCAGCACCGGGAAGTAAGGAAAAAAATATGCATCTTGAAAATACGAAAATGTCAACATTTCTAATGGAACTTACCTGAGAGAGAAAAAAATCGAATTCATAAAATTGTGGCTGCAGTCACTATTTTTAGATGACTAAGTTGTATGCTAGGAGAATATTTAACCCTAAAGTTCAACAGATAACAGAAATATTCCTTGAAACCCATAGTCACTAGAATTTTGTATCCTACTATTCAGTTCGTCATTTTTTCAATAATGTCACTGGAAAGACTATGATTAAAAGTCGTTTATACTTTACAGATCGCTGTATTTACCGAACTAATCGAACGGAAGCTTAAGAACGCTGAAATCAAGCACTTGTTGAGCCACAAAAGTATCGACCATTCGCATGGCATTTGCAAGATCACGTCAGATGGAGCCGCAGATTAACACAAATTCACTTTTTGACATTATAGTATCCTTATAATAGCTCTATCACTTGATGTTCAAAATTAACAAAAATATAATAACATATAAGTTTTCCAAGTATTGCTGACTTACCCAGGTTATAATCACGCAAATTCATAATTTTGTGTGTTATGGAAAGTGGAAAGTACGCAGGTAGCAGCAGTTTAAACTGAAAACACTATTTTTAAGCATTTCAGTTATATAATAGACAATGATATATTTATCACATTAATAATGTGATAAAATCGAGTGGAGGATGGAGCAATACATCCAATCAGGGCTCGCTTGGTTTCGATTAGTCTCATAGTGGATGACTAAAGTAACGGTAAGAGAGGGTACGAGAATGTGCCTTATACGTATGGAGAAAGAATCTTGGGAACATATTCTGGCGTATTGCAAGGGAACTGAGGAATGAAGAAAGAAATATCTACCGGATCCGTTTGTTAACCGGGGGAGAGGGCGGCGACAATGCTTGGCAGATAGGAATGAGGAGGAGGGAGTAGTAAATAAGTTTTTATACAAAGTGAAACAGCTCAGATCGGAAGAGGCAGACAGGAGAGGGGTAAGGGAACATTAGTCATACTATTTTGAAATATATATATGAGTGTGAGGGTGAAGTTTTTATTTTTGTGCTGCTTTCTTTTCTTTTGATTTGATTTATGTATTACCTTTTCTATCTCTTCCGTTTTTAATTTATTTAATTGTTTCATTTTTAGTTTATGTATATGTACATATATTGTTTGTCTTTTAGGAGTTAAATATCGGTTAATGCAATTTCATTTATTTCTTACTGTATTGTGAAAGTGCATACGGTTCCAGGACCCTTGCGACATGAAAGAGTCATATTTATAACAAATATATTTTGTAAATAAACACACCACTACCACTACCACTACTACTTCCTGATTGCATGCTTTATAAGTAGAAGTGTGCATTTTATAATTTATATTTCTATAGCGAAAACGTATTTAATTTCCTAAAAATAAAATCTCTCTTAATAAATGGACGGACTTTTAGCATGAAATTTACGGCACTGAAGAAACAATTTCTCCTTACTAACTTCGCTCCTTTCTAATTGGAAGAATTTACAGCACTGAATACCAAGTGGTTTATTCTGCCCCTTTTACGGCAAGTGCTTCCATTTTCTCGGTCCTTTATGTCAGATTTATTGACAAGGCCATAAGAGTCCGCCTGTTTCTTGTATATCATGTTATTTTTTGTGAGTTTCAAAAAGTGGGTTTTGAGATATCGATCTCAGGTTCAGAACAGAACACAAATTACATTTACATTAAAATGCTCATGGGCGCTGAAACATGCTTTGCAAGTTGGTGCTCAAGTAACCTGAAACTCTTAAAAAATTAAATGCTTTTTGAGTGCTCAAAGGACCTCGATGGTAGCCTTTGAATTTCGAAAAAGGGTTAATAATTTGAAAGTGGGACCTTTTTAAGCATTTCGAAATTAATGGTGGCCATAGCTCATCTCTTAATTTTTATTCAATTTTGCTTTTTTTAAAATTATATGCGCATAAAATCCTCACTAATGGTTTTGGCCGTGAAGACATTTTTCAGAAGTCTTCTACCCGAAAACAATACATTTAATATAAAACCCTATACACAAACAACTTTTATTCATGTCATCACAAAAGGTGTTTATAAATGTGTTACTGCTAGCAAGACCCAACACTCACAATTAAGGAAAAGCTCTTATAAGAAGTTAATTGAATAACATTAAAGGTCAGTGTGAGTTGTAAGTAAAGGTAGCGCTCAGGTAATGTTTTGTCTTAATAAACAATAATGCATGTACTACATGAGGCTTACATTTCCCTCAGGCAATATTACGTATAAGCTACAGACTGTAACACAAGTCAACCAGTGCACAAATCCCTCAAAGTAGCCAGGAGACACACCATGCACCGTATAATTATGCCACAAAAAGGTTGGAAAGAGCGATTTCCAACGTGAATATTTACATTGTCAGCTTTTAACGCTCTCGAACGTCTTTGAAATGAGAAAATGTTAATTAACGAGGGCACAAATGATCTTGAAGTACGTTGGGGCCTAAATATTAGTCTGGAGAGAAATCGAAAAACTCTCAGTCAGGCAATTATCTCAACCAGGAGTCAGCAATTAGTGCATTGCATTAAACGAATGCTAAGAAATGGAAAAAAAATAAATAATAAAGTAATTAAATATCTGCTCAACGAACACTAAAGGAAATTAAAAGACGTGCAAATACTATCGCTTAAACTTCTGAAGGACTCGAAAAAGAATTAAGCTTTTAAGGAAACACTGTCAATGACTGCCGTAGGAATGAAGCAACGAGACAACGTAATATTGTAAGTAATTCACATGGGACAGTGAAAGGCATTTTTATATCAAAGTTGAAGTTTTCAGCATGTTTGAGATCGATATTCTAGAGCTAATTATCAGCACACTCCATAGGGTCAAAGGCAACGCCCAAGTGACTCGTGTATCCTTTGACAGAAGGTTCCCATCCAGAGACGATTGATGGGCAAGTTCTTAAGATTCACCGTCAACAACGTGGTTTATAGTTGGAAATTGCGGAGAAGTTCGGAATGCCTGCTGTTATGGAAAGTACTCAAAAAACACACGATAGTCAGGGCTTATCACCCTCTGACTGTTATCATTTGAAAATCTGAAGAACGGAAGCTATGGGCTGATTGTTCTCACAGTTCGAATCCCCATTTGAAGATGGGACGGCTTCCACACCTTCCGGGGCGCTTGTAAAACTTGTCTTAAAGTGGCAGCAAATTTACAGAATTTCTTGTAGCAAAAATCTCATGGATTTCCAACTCCTACGCAGGGAAGATACATTCTTAAAGAAGGTGACTTGAATGTCACGACATAAGAGTCGGAATTTATGTTGTCTGAGGGTGTGAAACCTCGTGAAGAATGCTGCAACAGTTAGAAAAGTCTGCATTGCTGAGAAAAGAATATTCGAGTGGTACATCAATTCGTCATTAGCAACGGCCTGGTCATCTCAGCTGGCCAACCTGCATGAGAAAACAAGTGAGACTGGTAACGTTTACTTAGAAGTTCTTGCCAGGGAATTGAATATCAACACTGGGTCCGCATATACATACATACCATTGTCTCAAATTGTGTGCACACACTGCGGCAGCGCAAGGGCAGTAGTTGATGATTGAGACTAAAATAGCATTCAATCAGGTACACTTCAAATTAATTCCTATCAATAAAGCGACTCTGTTTCCCTTTTTTGTGATGCAGTGCGACGAAAAAGCCCTCATTTGTGGCAGGAGAGAATTGTGTTCTACATCACGACACGTCCCAGCAAAGCGGTCGTTCCAAATGAGGGAATTCATCGCAAATCTTAACATAACTATTCTTCCTCATCTTCAGTATTCTCCAGATCTTGCTCCAGTCGCTAACATCCTATTGCTCAAGGATTTGTTTCTGCTGAAGAGCTGAAGACGTAAGCGACGCGCGCTCTGCGGAAAGTGACCAAAAATTGACTGCAGGACAGTTTCCAAAAATGGTACGAACGATGTCATAAGTGTAACTGGCAAATATACTTATTTTGAAAGTGTCGTTAGGAAAAATGTTCTATTTCCTTTATAATATATGTTTATACATTAAGTTCCGTTTCTTTTTTACTCCAAAAGTATATCTCTAAATGTTGAATTTGCTATTACGCGTAAAATGTCTCCGTAATTTAGGAGAGTTTAATGAACAGCAATGTCTCCTTGAGCTATGCTTTTGACCGGATGGTTGATGAGAACCCATTATTCATGCCACCACAAAACTGGCACACTTCTGTCAACATGAAGCAGTTCTTAGGATGAAAATGAAGCTTTTTTACTGCATTGTGACGGGAGACGAAACAACAGTACATGGAGTATGGAAACAAAGACTTAGGGAAATTTTCGAATTAAAGTTTTGAGGTGAAAAACTCATGACAACATCATTTTTGTGTCGCAGATTGTGTTATCTACTTTGGTGTCCTGGAACATGGGACAAAATTAAACTCAGGACGTTACATTTTGTTATATTTCAAGGGCAAGGGACTTTTTCCTGCAAAAGTAGAATACCAGGCCACACACTTGACATATCACCTCAGCGACAGCTCTGCTAAATTTGTTTATCTTAGGCGACCATGTTCAGTAATAAGTACAGGATCAAAGGGCACATTTTCATTATTATTTCTGCATTTCATTTATTAAAATATTTCTATTCATTTATTAATGTTTTACCCTGATTCCCAGCAGAAATCCAGCCACCTATAACGACAACAAAGTTGAAAATATATGGCATTTTTAAATGGCACTACCTGTAGTTCATCCAAAGCCAAATCGCCCAAAGACCCCAGATGGATTATGTTTGCTATTGAATGTAGTATAGTTTTTGAAATCATAGTGGTCAACAAGTGGATGTCAATTTGTCATAGGTTGTCAAATAGTTCAGCTTGGGTTATTAGCGTCCAATAACATGGCCTATGATTCGGCCGTCTGCAGAAGGTTCGCTTCACTGCCTCGTCCAATTTCGGGCTGTCGCGTTTAGACAAGCTAATTGATGTTTGTTCTGTCCTGCAGATCGGCAACCTTCATTAAAAAGTTTACGGGCCGGAGGCTGTAGGCCCTTCCCTCTCGTCCGCCTCAGCGATCCGACACTTTTTAATACTTGCCAAAGAGACGATAAAAAAAGTAGCGGATCAAAAATAAATTAGAACAGGTAGACAGAAGCTTTCAAGAAGATTTTTTTCCAGATTCATTATAGAAACGCCCTGCACACGGAATGCTGAAGTTAGATGAGATCACGATACAATCGCAGATATTTATATTAACCGGAGTTGTGATTTTGTGTTTTATTTTATATTAAGCAACATTTTTTCAAAGGTGGAAATGATGACTCCTCCAGGATAAGAAATTTTGATTACAGTAGACATGAAAGCAATTTACAATTCCTTTCATATATAAACTTGCTCTCACAGTATCTGCAAAAAGTTCAAGGACATGCCAAAGATGTTTATATATTAGATATTTATATTAACCGGAGTTGTGGTTTTGTGTTTTATTTTATATTAAGCAATTTTTTTCAAAGGTGGAAATGATGATGCCTCCAGGATAAGAAATTTTGATTACAGTAGACATGAAAGTAATTTACAATTCCTTTCATATATAAACCTGCTCTCACAGTGTCTCTGCAAAAAGTTCAAGGACACGCCAAAGATGTTTATTAATAAACTGCGTTTTTTAAAATGTTGTGCGCAATCCACATTTTAGTATACTAGTTGAAAGCGTTAAGAAGCACCATGGCAAGGTACAGTCTTATGCTGGAGAATGTTATCTCCTAGCAAACTTCGAACAGAGTGTAACATTGCAACTTTTACGATTTGAGAATCTTATTCATTATTTATTGTGCATTTAAATATCTTGCATTCACCAGCATCCTCTGCGCAAATCATCACTTCTCTACCCTATTGGACTGCAGAGGCAATGTATGTTAGCAAAAAAATCTCTATTTTGCTTCGCCCCAAATTTGGTTTCCTGCTGGCGTAAAGTTATGATGAGCACATCACATGGAGCCCGTTGACAACATATTACGTCAAATGCGGAACCATCCAGCACAGATGAAACCAAAGAATAAGAAGGACTTACACGTATTTGGCAGAGGTGCAGAAGGAACAGTGCATCGTTTTGATTGGCCCCATGTAACAGCGGTCAGAAAATGAATCAAGGTTAAGGTTGGTACCATAAGTTATCAAAGTTTAAGTACCTACTTGTATTTTTGAAAATTTCTGACAAAAATATTGAAGACAATCAAATATCCTTTTACTTTTATACGTCATTAAACCTTTTCCACACAATGCACAAACATTGTTTCCGAAATAACTTCAACGACAATAAAGAAAACAATATATACTGTTAGAAACGACTCTTGAAACAATCAGGTTACAGGGAGGATGAAAATGAGTGAACCCTACGGCCACACAAACCCCATCAGCTAGCCTCCGAGATATTCTCTCGAAAATAAGGGGCCAGATAACCAATTATAAACCAATCTCCCCACGAACGACTCAAATATATATTTTACCTACACTTAGAGTGACATTAACAAAAACGTTTTAGAAAACAGAGTTATAGAATTAACAGTTGCCTAAACTTTTATCTATGTATCTATATTGGAATTTAATTTTAGAAACAAAACCTATATTAAATATATAAGATATCAACATAAAATTGACAGTATAATTTCTGGAAAAGTGTTTAATTTAATACGTTTTATGGTATATATGTAATGACGTGTGGATTTCAAAATCAGTTAAAGCATTTAGCATGTTTCGAAGACATATACCGTAGCAGATATGTTAAAACGTTACAAAATTTTAGATAAGATTATTAAACCTTACAGAGAGATAACATCATATTCAAAGTAGGTACCTACTGCTTTTTATGGAATTACGTGCTGAATTGTTCACCAAGAGCAATTAATTAGAGACTGATAAAATAGCCTTCTGAAGAGATATTAGTGCAAATTCAAAGTTATTAGTGAAAATTGAAATCTCGTAAAATTGAATTAAAGAAGACCGTTAGGAGGACCTTACTCCAAATTCAATTTTTTGCAAGCAAAGCATATTTAGAGAAATACTACATATCTTTCAATGTATTAATTTATATATTAGTATTTTTCTGAAACCTAAACTACGCTATGTAAATGGCGTTCCAGTCGCTTTCGGCCTGATTCTTATAATGCATGTAATTTAGGAACACTGCAAATGGACATACCTTGGTGTAAAAGAAACATGAACATTTCATAGCAAGTGTTGAAAGCGATTGATGTTATCATCAAGGCATAGGTGCACACGCCTCTTTATGACACAGAAGTTATTCAGCAACACACGAGAAGTATAGTGGGACGTTTTGTTGTGATTCCACGATAGTGTTATACATTTTCGCTTTAAACACGCCCCTTCGGTAATATAAAGTCTGGTGGCCAAGAGCATCATTAGAAATGACACGATCAGCCATGATTTAGAGTTGTTAGATGTGACACTAGTGCTCTTTAGCTCAAATCTATATATGTGAACTGCTTCGTGTGTTATCAATCATTTTAGACCCTCGTACATTATTAGTACTTGTTACAAATTTCAATTGCTTTACAAATCAATCATGCTGATCATCTCACTCTTCGATACTAACTTGCAGAGAGCAGAGCGAATAACTCCGCTTAACTCATCTAAAGATCAGGGATTTGAAATGTAAACATTTATTTAGACGCTTCAACGGCTGCTTCGTAGCAAATGGTTAGCATTTTAAACATAAACTTTGAAAATGTAGGTACTTTGAGGGCGTTCAAAATACTTTAAGTAGCCCTTATCGTTCATACGTTAATAATAACACTTATCTCGCGTGTTCGTGATTTATAAGAATGCGTGTGTATCTATTCTGTTTTAATAATGGCCAATAGTGTCGTAGCTGACCAGCCTTCTCGCGCCGGCTTTGCTGTTTAACATGGTGATCATTTTACTGCGTAAATCTAAGTCCAAATAAATGGATAACATGGTAATGCCAACACAACGACAAATTTTGACAAAATATTTTCGCTTCAATTTTAATTGAAACTATATACGTTTAGCAGTTTAAGTAAAGGAACTGAAAGCAGAATTAACAAAACTGAGTGGGGGCTTTTATCAAGAAAGTATTACATGCTTCAAAGTTATTCAGAGACAAAAAAAAAAAAAAAATTACCCTCACAGCACTGTGAATTCTTGTCTTGCAGATCTGATGTGAATGACAAGTAGTCGTTAGTTTAATTTTCTCCTAAGCCAAGAACAGAAAGGTGGGAATCGCTTGGGACCAAGTTAGAGTGGCAGATTAATGATTTTCTAGCCCAGTGACGACAAAATACTGGCTGTGAGCGCTTTAGTATTGACATGGAAAACGATAACTGGGTACTACAGTTTCTCCTGCGGATAAGGGGTGAAACCTTTTTAGTTGATAGGTTTACTGTTTATCCTATTCGGAGAAATAGCTCTTCTCATTTCGAATAGTGTTTAATCCATTCACCACAATATTTTCGCGTTTAGAAGAATTTTTTGCGCCAGTCGTAGGCTGCGTTTGGACTGAATATTTCTAAAAGTTTAGGAAAGTTTCTCCTGCTGTATAATTTATTAACAAAACAACTCACACCTCTTCAAACACTAGCTAAACTACTACGAGTGGGAATACACCATGTGGGCAACAGTATTAAAGCACGAAGTGGGGGATCATAGGCGCTTAATATATTGGTTGTGTCCTAATCTCTGAAATACAAAGTGACATATAAAAATGATGGATCAACTTTGAACCATATATTTCCATATAATGTTCATGTGTGTAACATTTTCATTGATGTGAAATAAACAGAATGATCAGGCTGTTTAATCTTTAAAATTATATAAAGTAGCGTGAAACTAACGTAGTTTGAGTTGAAACCTTTCTGGAGCCTTAATATTTTACACAAACCATTAAAGCCATAAGGAAGTAGTATAATTTACAATTTTTTCTTATTCGCACGTTACAGCTAAGAGAAGATGAACATAGATACTCAGTCCCGTGACCTGTTTTGTATGAACTGGAGACAGAAATCCTGGAATGTCATGCTAATCTGTTATTCATTCCCCAGTCTCACATTCTGAAGTATTCTAAAATAAAATACTGACATACCTGAATCAACGAGGAAGACATTCTGTCCAAAAAGCTCTCTGTAAATTTGGCAGTTTCCTCCCCGCACGTGTTCTGCACAATTGTTTGGGAGCATCGTAGATAGGCCTGGAAGGAGCTGTTGAAACAGAAACAAAATTTTCAAAACCACATACAGCATACTTTCAACCTTTCGTAGAGCATATGACAGATGATTCAGATCATTCTGCGATTTAGGCAATTTATATTTTACAGTACGATGCCCCCATACTTTCTGAACTTGAATGCTTTTAACTATGTAGATAACATTTAGAACAAAAATGCAACAGCGGCAATAGTTACAAAGGAACGCAGGATTATCTGAATCACCCGTGTTAGCTCAAAGTTTTTCTTTATCTGTACTGCAATTACTTAACAATCACATTTTTCATATTTTCATAATTTTTTCTTCAAAATAACAGTATTTTAGAGTTTGAACAGCCTTGATTATATCTTTTAGTTAAAATATTAGTGATTTTGATGAACAATTAAAACACGAATCCCCTTATGTGCTAACAATTTGAAATTGTTTCTAATAAAATTTAATTGAAACGCCACTGCCCAACACATTTCTGCACAATTCAACTTAAGGAATATTATCACACTATTGCCTAAAATGTTTATCCATATAAACAGTCCTACACTGCAGCGGACATGGCAAAGTTAAAACCCAGTATTTATTACAGCTAGGTAATTACTTATATGACTACATTAAGAGCCACATTGGCATTTACTTCTTTTAACACAGCAAGCTTCTGAACATCAAGATGTTTAACCCCATTTTTACTATCAGGGAGGATGTCCTTCCGGGAATGGAACCTCAGACATGCAGCTCTCAAGTCTACACCTTAAAGACATGAGTCATTCTTGGCGGTATTGGCCAAGCTTAAAAATGAAATACACACTTTTAACCAGTAAGGAAATATTGGCGTTTTTCTTTGAAGAGACACCGTTCTATGTCATATTCAGAACAACACGCATAATACATTTTGTTAAATGAATTGAAAATATATATTTTACAGGGTGTTCGTGGGTGTCTGATAAAGGAGTTAAACAGAGCGATTTCTATATGGAAGCTATCTGTTATATCGTAACTTTTCCTAACAGTCACAAACGTAAAATTATTTTTTTAACAAGATGCTCATGTACTAATTTAATTGCATGGTTAAGGAAATATTAATGACATTTCTTCTGTTATTTTCACTTTATATTGCCACATAATCACAACAGAAACGCTCTAACAACTGTATTAAAAACTGTGACTCACATAGCGAAATATGTTCTTTCACACGGAAAGGCTAATACATTGCTTTATAGTACTTATGTGATCTTCTAGGGAAAGACAATGTTTAACATTTTAGAAATTAGTTTAAACGTATTTGTTAACATTACTGATTTAGATCAGGAATTGCTGTTGTTTCATTTGACCGTTCACCTTTATCATCATACCCTTGTTATCATAGGTATTTTGTATATTTTTCTCTACTAGTAATTATTCCCTATATATCAATAGTTTCTGTTACAATAATAGGTTTACCCGCACCGTTTTCGTTTCCTTACTACCGATACTTGTGATCAAATACCAGAATGTCTTCATTTGATTATTTACACAATAGTAATGGTTGCAGTACAGTAAACAGTTTCCTTACTTAATGATCTGTTGTTTTCATTTATTTCTTTATTACCGGTAGTTTTAGTTGCAATAAAACTTATTAACAGGAAACTTCACAGCCTTAATGTATTTCTTTATTACGGAATGATTTTCTTATAATAAATGAGAAGCAGACAGTGTCACTTTGTATCTTTAGTAAGTAGGGCTGTTGTTGTAACAAAATACTTACCAGCAGACAGTCTTCACTTGTTTCTCGGCCAGGACATGTTCAGGCTGAGCTTCCTCGCCTTGGGCCTGACTGGTAAGTGCATTTAGTTCCTCGATCCTTTGCTGGTAATTATGTGCGCAATCTTCATAGTCGCTGCGGACCTGACGCATGCATGGCGCGTGTTTCAGGAACTCTGTAATGGTAATTAGACATTCATCACTGTACGCATTTGGCATGTCAACCATCTGCAACCGATACACATAAATTATTCCGCTGAGATAGAGTGCATGTGTGTCGATTATACAACCATTGCCAGCTCCATTGCCTTGCCGGGAAAATGAGAATGAAATAAAGAGCATCTACCCAAATTCATATTAATTTCTTTTATTGGTGAGACCCCACAGTGATTCATTTAACATTATCACGTCAAATATCTTTCACCGAGTGCTTAGCACTAATGAGTGATTTTGTACGATAAAATGATCATGGAATAGCAGCAACTTAAAACATTTACTTTAAGTAGAAGCGCTTTTGTTGTCAATGCATTCAAAGTAATCTGTTTACAAAAATATTTATCCTTTTATCTTTATTGATAAATACAAAAATGATGAGGCATATACTTTTCTTTCATGTAACAGAAACATGTGTCTCCATTATCTTCATTAGGTGTTTCTTCAGAATGGAATTACAAAGAAGCGCTTACAAAGTTTAGCTTATAGGAAAATGTACTTTAGCGTAATGTAAGCTGGATACAATTAGAATGATCACAGCGTTTGCCAGATGAGTACTTATCAAAATATTGGTATCAGGACTACCAGGACTTTTAAAGTAAATAAACTGAATATTGAGATCGACAATTTAATGGAAACTTTGATGCACAGAAATACAATTATATCTGCTCTAAGACACAATTTACACCCCAAAATTTAAAGTATTGATTGTTTCCTTCCTATAACGCTTCTCTGGTATACTCCATGCTGAAACATCTTATCAAAAGTAACTGTCGTGAAACAGTAAAACCGCCACAGTAGACATTTTTGAAGCTTTCAAATTTCAACGCGTTATAACCAGTGCAGTTTTTATCACAGAATGTTATGAATTCATGACATGTTCTAAAATGCCTGACAAATAATTACCACCCCATCTTGATTAGTTTGTCAGGTATATAGGGATACACCTACAATCGCGAAAAACCGTCATTTGGTCACTAATTACTAAACATTTAAACAAATTCAAAGACAAATCTAACAATGCAAAAGTATACAAACCATTGTCAAAAAATTCTGAGTAGCACATTTCCATATCCTAGGTGAAGTTGCAGCCAGGAAACCGCTTACGGATAAAGTTCTAATTATATTGCAGTCGATCTATCAGAACAGTTAGAGCTACAGGACGATATGTTCATGTGCACGAAGTCGTTTTAGAAAATGGCGATAATTCAGATTCATAACGTCGGAAGAGTAGCACAATCTATGTGTGGAATGCACAACACACGCACAGTTGCTTTTATTTTTATTATTATTATTACTTTTACTATTGTCACTATTACTATTATTAGTATTACCAAATATCGTAATAAATTATTGTTGTTTTGAAGCAGAAAATGAAGATACAACTCTGATACCGGCCTTGGACCGATATCGGAAGAACCAATGATAATTTGCAAGGAACCAAAATACACCCATGACCCTCTCATTTTAAAAGAAAACGCCAAGAATCACCACCCTGTCCAGTAACAGGAGTTCCATGAAATATTTTGATTATGTAGGTGTAGCTGTTAATATGAATGGAAGATGAACTAAACACACCGACACGGCGCCATACATTTGAAGTCTTTCTTTTATAAAGAACTTAATAAAATTTTGAACATGTTACAATGTTGTACACAATGTTATATCTGAACAACTGAACACGGTGGAGCGAAAGTTACAGCTGCAATTATTTACTTAACAGATAAGGTATGATACCAGATAATGCTTTTGTGAAAGGGACGATCCTTATAGGCGAGGCCGGAAACTTATATATATATGTGTGTATGTGTGTGTGTGTGTGTGTGTGTGTGTTTTCTACTAGTTCTCAAAATAGTTCGGGCCTAGACTGGATTAAACTGGGGACATGGAAGGCGATTGAAATAACAGATGAAACTAAACAAATAATACGTGCATTTCTTGGGGACAAAGAAATTTAGTAGCACATTCTAACGAGCTGCCCAGGTACCGAACAGTGGAAGTTGATTGCACAGGAGCTCAATTTGCTATGTCAAATAGGGTTAGGTTAACATGTTGGGATCTGTTTGCACAGGAAGACAACTGGCCAAATTTGGTTTCTTTTAGTATGCAAAGTGCGTGAAATTGGGAGCACTCTATTGGAGAAAACGATCTCTTTGCTTCTGAATGCGTGTGTGTGTGTGCATACGTGCGCGACAAATGAGTTATTGTGTACGTCTCCCATTATGTGACAAATAAAAAAAGTATTTAGCAAACATTGTTGCTTAAACCTTTGAGAAGCTGTGACCTTCATTAAGTTACGCAGTTCTAAATGTTTTTCCTCATTTTAATATATTTGTAATTGGGTCTGCATCAAGGGAGTTGCATGCGTGAGGTCGCGGGTTCAAATCCCCTGGAGCCGGCGATTAAGACCATGAATTTTTCCTCGTTTCGCTGGTCGCTTTGGCGAATACTTGGAACTATTTTTCCTTTCAATGAATTTTCCGAATTCCCATCTTACTCATTAAATCCGTTGGCTCCGTTACAGAGTGGAAAATGCCAAGCAAGTAGGGCGGTGCTGCTTTCGATATGACCATAACTTGCGCTTTGGAAAATATGTTTCTGTCCCGGCCTGGTATGGAAACAGTCCTTCAGAGGGGCATGTGCTCCTTAGAAAGGTGCTCCGCCTTGGTCGGCATGGTCCATATGGAAAACATGTTAGAGGCTGCGTCCAGTTCCATTACCCTTCAGCTTATACATCTTGCAAAGGCATATTGAGCAAGTTTAAGTACGGAAATGTTCTCTTTTACCTAGCAACGCAATCCAACTCGTGCTGCTCTTTTGGTAGATCATGTTTCATTACTGACGTGGCATTTCGTGAATGTGACACATTCCACAACAAAGTTATTTCTTCTATTTATTTTAATATTTGATGAAGAATATGGTGTAGTGTGCGGTGTGATGGTGGCTTGCACTATATATAAAAGTCAATTTTATTAGTCAAATACGTAAAGAGAGAACTTTCTTTAACAGCTAACTTAAATTGTAGGTACCACTTTATAAAACAGATGCATGCTTCCATGTTAAAGTAATAAATTAACTCTTGATAGTGGCACGGTAAAAAAAAAAAAAAAAAAAAAAAAAAAGCACAATGAGAAAAATTGTTAAAGAAAACGCGCTTAGACAGTTTTATAGACGCTTACGTCAAGTGAACAGTTGAACTGGAAACCGCGAACACGCTGTATTACCTCGCCGATAGTGGAGTCTGTCAGTGAAGTGCGCTCGAGTCAGGCATATGACAAACTCAATATGCATAATTTAAACACTGTGTTTCTCTCTGCTCGCAAATTAGTAAATAACCCATTTAAAAAATTCTGTTCCTTTAAAGTTATTTGTGATTATGTGCTACCAGAACCACCTAAAACGGTATCAATACTATTAGTTTGACAGGAAATATTTATGGCGTCTGCGTAGACCTCTCATCAAAGAAATATTGAACGATTATTGCTGAGAAAACTCACGTACTTTAGCTGAGGAAACAGGAGTTTCTCAATGCATAGCTGAGAAATTACTAAAAATAAAGAAAAACATAGTTATATGAAGTTAAACATGATAATCGTGGATAAATGGATTATAAAGGTGCATGATAGGGATGTTGAAACCAATAGTTTGCATTCTTCTCGGATGAGGGATGGTTCTACACCAGCAGTTATATAAATTCTGAAAATAATTTATACGGGAATTCCGGCTTCTTTCGTGAGATATTCCTGCAGGAGAGTGGTGTAAGTGGGAAAATAATATTACAGCTCTTTCTTTGAGGAAAGTATTAATGCTTTCCTTTGAAACTTTGTGACGTTTTTGCAATATTTTGAGGCCAACCAGCACCATGGGACCATTACATCGGGGGAAAGTTAAAAATACAAAAATTTGCGGATGAAACCCATGCGTCCTGGAGGAACTTTAAAATAATAGTCGCCAAAACATTGCCTACATATCGATATGAAAAGTTGGCAGACAGGTTTGGTTAAGTTCAGTGAATAAATATATGTTTGAATCTTATTCTCAGCGAATGTGTATGTAAACTGCTTGAGATTGTTTACAATGCAGAAACTTGAGTGATGCCGCTGCCGGTGATCGGAGGAGTACCCACCGGACAAGTGCCGCTTGCACTCGGTTCGTACTTTTAACTGTTCACCCGGTGTTTAAATCCAGTAATTATAAACTTAATTTGAGAGCTAAAAATTTACTGCTGCCTTGCACGTACTACTTTAGTTTTGCAAAATGATTAAATTATACACCTACAAACGCTAAATTATTAAAATTAATTCTGCATTTCATGTACATTTTATTTGATTAGAGACTTTATTTAATTTATAAACGGAGTGTTGGTAAAAATAATGATTTAAAGAATTCAACACCACTTTTTTCAGCGAAATAAGCACAAAATAAAAGCAGGTTATTAAATATATGGTAAAAGTGCCAAACGTTTAGCGTGAACAATACATTATGAATAAAATCTATGCTCAATATAGAAGATAGGTTCACAGTTTAAGCAGATGTGTAATTAGAAACGCCTTCTATAACTGCTAAAATATGAAAAACATTAATAATAAATGGAAATGTTGGTTTCAAATTCCAGTTTCTCCATCGTTTGCATACAGGCAATTACCTACATAGCAGAACAGAGAGCAAGGACATGCAAGGCAGTTTGCCTGACTACCAGGCGTTATGAGGGTTTTGCTTGAGCACTGAATGCCACTCAGAAGCAAAAAACGCGAGTATCGTGCCATAGGATCAAAGTGGAACGTGGTTGGAAATATAGGTTTTTTATTTAATCACTTTAAACATAAAAATTGACGTCCATTAAATACGAGTGAAAATAATGCAGTAGCTCAGTAAAACAGTTGTTCTGTAAACTGTGTTTAGTACGTGGTAACAAACTACACATGTCAGTAACAGTGTGTACAACATACGGCTTTATCTGAAAGTAAATCAACAAAAGGAACCTTTTTCATTTATGTTAAATTTCATTATTGCTTATTTTAATCAATATCCCTAAATGTGGGTAGTTTAATTAACTTGAAAGCATAAGGATACATCCCTTAACAGACAGATTTCTTAAAACTTTTTGTCACTTGGGAATTAGTAGAACATTTTATTCAAATTTTCATTAAAATTTAGCTGCTTTAATGGAGAAATATTTAAAGGAGAAAACTATCTAACTGTTATAAAGTGCACTATATGTAGCTGAGCATCAAAGTGGTTGTAGACAGCGAAAACAAGTTTTGAGGTCAGTCCTGCGGAAACCATGCTTGCGCTGTAGACCCAAGATAGCAGGTTCAATTCCGGCCAGGCTGGATGGATATATTCTGGAGTACAAATTCTAAGTATGGCTTCCTACGGAAGGGAAGTAAAGTCGTGGGTCCCGTGTCTTAAGATTTACGGCATATAAACCTCAAGTCTGAAAGAAGAGCCCCTTGAACAAAATTTATCGGCCGTTTCACGCCCTGATTTGAATGGGACGTGATGATCTTAGATGTTAAACATTATTCTAATATAAACCAAATAAAGTAAACAAATATTGAGGTAAATTAGAAACTAGTATGGGAATCCCAAATTTTCATAAAGCTTTCGACAGTAATCATAATTAAACAAAATTAACAAATGTCTATGTTTAAGTACTGAACTGTCCCCCTTATAAACACCAATTAGGAAATGTACAGAAATACACTAATAATAATAATAATAATAATAATAATAATAACAATAATAATAATAAATTTTGTAAGCTATTGTGAGCTTTAAGTTGAAACAAAAATAATTGGTTTTGCATGCAAAGCCTTAATATGGAATAAAACTTTCTAAAAATATAGTGACCAAAATCAATATGCATAATTTTATTTAAAAAATATCTGCTAATAATGAAGCAATTATGAATATATTAAAGCGATGTCTTTTAAGGGTAATAGATAATATTTTTGATGAATATATTGAAAATGTATGCTAATTTATTAGATAACAATAAGATGTTCCCCAAACAAAATTTTTACTTTGTTTAAAGTGTTTTTGAATCATTCAAACACAATATTTTCCAGACAAATGCAGCTAAATATTCAGGATAAATATTATTCTGGGAGGTTTTTTAACTTGATGGCGAAACAAAACTTCACATATATTAAGCTATAACTTTTATCATTAATTTAAAATAGTTTTCTTAGACTTTTGAAATGCCACAAAGGTTATCTGGTTTTTTTATCATGCAAAAAATTATGTATCAGTAGCCCAATATGAAAAATTAGAATAAGATTAGGTCTGAAATATGTGCCTGAATGATAAAATGTACTTTTAATACCTTTATGTTTGTGAAAAAAATATATTTGAATAAGTATAATTTTTATTCAATATTACAGGAGAAAGATGCTTTGTCACACGCTAATTTTAATCCACCAAAAGACCATAGATATATGAAGAAATCAATTTTGGCTAAAATTATATCACAATGTCTTCAAATATTCTCAGTGATCATAATCACTAACTACCATAATTATTATAAAATTAGAGCATTAAATATGTACTTTGATTATTGCGATATACTGTTACTGCAGTTGGAGGTTGGCCATATCATTATTTACACCAAAATTCATGAATTGATCAGTTAGTAGTATGATCATTTAAGAAACTATCAAAGTGCTAATTTAATACTTTTCAATTAAACAACACTAGCATACTGTAACAGTTGATGTTTTAATGTACATTAGCAACTTTGGTTCCTGTTATTTCTGTTGTTTTTTAATGGTGTTTAACGCCCGTTTTCACTACTGAGGCACCACAGGCGGTGGGCGCTGCTGATACATGAAATGAAATGATAAATTGGGAAAGGATTTTTTAAGGAAGGAAACGTTTCAGGCCTAATTTTAGGTTACCTCCCCGGAATTTGCCATTTATGAGGACTGAGGAAAACTTGGAAAAAGCCCTTGTCAGGGAGGACGGTCCTGGCGGGATTCGAACCCCAGGCCTCCCTCTCACGAGTTCGCGCCTTAACGACCTCGGCTACCCGTGGCGGTAGTGTCCGGGTTCACAGGTATGTCCATCGAAGGTTTTCTGGGCGAACATTCTTAGCTCTACACGCACCTGATTTATCCCAACTGAATTTATACTTGCGGGGATATTTAAAGGCATTAGTGTATGGAAACTGCGCAATCACATTGTGGTAGATTGTCAGACAGGAATTTCGGATCGTTTTCTCGGGGCAATGAAACATGGAAGTAAGAAGTATATGAGACAGGAGTTACATCTTAATATAAGCCTTTTATTTCTTAAAAGTGAACTAAATATGGAAATTGTGACGGGTATTTGCTATGTTTTTCTTATGACATTTATATTAGTTTGTTACATTTGATTCCGTTGTTGTATGAGATTAAGCAGTGTGAACAGTCAAAGCCTATTAACACTGCACCTTACATATCAAACACTACCTGAGTGGAGAAGTGTCTATATATTTTAAAAATTAAGCTCCTGATAGTACGAATCGAACACAACATCCTTGCAAAATGACTATGTTGGTAAGAAAGGCAACACATATTTTCAATTTATAAAAAATAAAACCGGTACTTATTTTTTCCCGATAGTAAAATCATTACCTACATGTTAGTAAGTTAATGATTCGGCATTTTCTAATACTTATTTAAAAAGAATGTAGTTAATGTTTGCATTATTCCAGTCGCATACCAGCGTCACGGGCCATCATTTTGCGCTAAAGAGAACATTTCAGCGAGCTGTTTTGAGTTTAGCAAATACTCATATGTGACAAAGGAGGCCAGGTAAAGAGCGTTAACTTTCGTCAGCGAAGTGCTAGGGGACATCATTTGGAGAGCTGTTGTGGCAGAGATATCGAGGGAGTCAGATTGTTCTGTCAGAAACAGACTTACATGAAGATGGACGGAAACCTCCTCGGGGCTAGCAAACTCTCAAACACAGAAGAGAAACTAGAACCAATACTTGGCCAGAATGTAGCGGAGACATCTTGGAGACGCTCTCCATTTCGCTCAACGTGCGGCGACGTTGCGGCGAGAACTGTTTCCTGCCTTCCGTGGAAATTTTAATATAAAGCCTTTAAGCTATATATTTCTTACGTAAAGAGTTAAAACAAATGATTTAGTTTTTTATAATTACACACACTGTCTATTTTAAACTCCACACGAATAATTGTAAGGTGTACCATATTTGTTTAATTAATATATATATATTATTTAGTTCTTAAAGACACCTGCTCAATATCAGCTTGTTGGTCTCTCCTCACTATGAGGTTACTGTCAATCTCGTGCCAACTAAGAAAGCACTTCGGTCAGCGTAAACGCTTTCCAAAGTAACTATAAAACACAAAATATTGCAGTTTGTGATTGAAAATGTGAATATTAAATTATCATATACAGTGATGAAAGCTAGCTAATATTTAAAACAAAATCAACACAAAATAATGAGTAATCACGTTAAAAGTAGCAATTCCATTACTGAATGTTCAGCATCATTGGCTAGTAAATAAGTCAATAGGGCAGTTAAAAATCTCCGGTATATTTATAATATATTTCCTAAAAACTAAGCAACTAAACATAAAATTTAGTTTTTAGTTTTACATTTAAAAACTTTAAAAAATAGAAATATTATACAACATTAATAATCACTAGAAATATCAGTACAATGTAAAATATTTTATAAGGCATTGCAATGATTAATTTATCTCCAATTGCATTAAATACATTCATCCTCGTTTATATTAAGTAAAATCAGTGTAATAATTATTATACTAACTTAGCACACATATGGAGTAGGCAAAAAAGTTAAACCAGAAACATTATTACAATAAAATCTAGGTTAAACTATGATTAAAGTGTCTGATGTTAACTTTGTTAACAATACATTTTACTTGTTGCAAAATATTGACCCTTTATCTCAAAATCACTGGAACTAACTTTCTTGACAGATAATCAGTTAATCGCACAAAGAATGCTTTAGAACCCAGCTATATATTCTGTGCTATTCAATATTTGCTACGGCGAAGCTATATAAACTTTATTTTGACGTTTTTTGCTCATTTTTAAATGTGAAATTATTTTAGGGAAATTTTGTACACAGTGAAAACATATTAATGATGGAAAAGTAGTATGAATAATAAAATTTCTTCAAAACATTCAAACACCTCAAAATGTAATCAAGTGAAATTATGTTTTCATTAATGACCTCTGACGCCACACAAATTTAAATCTAAATAAACCACCTTACATATTATCACACAGATGTTGGTATAACAGTGTGAAAATATTTAATGCTTTACTCACAATATTAAAACTATATGTAATAATTGCCTTATTTAGATCTGTACTTCGGAAATATTTTTGTAACAAAGTGCAAGTTTCTAAATGGAAAAAAAAGTTTTATAAAACTGTAATTAAGTGGGGACTGGGACCACGACCCAACTCTTCTTTTGAAAACGCAGAAATGAATTTTCCTTACTTTAATCTATAACACCAAAACATTTCAAACATAAATCACCCAGACACTGTACATAACGCGTTTTTAAACTAACGCAAATAGCTTTAGTGTGACGAACAGGTATTGCTTCTTGAAATACCTAGCAAGATTTTGGCGTGCTTTTCTTTTTAAGATCAACATTGCCAAAAGTTTATGAAATGTCAATTTATTAACTAAAAGTTAAACTACAGAAAACCGCTACAGGAAAAATCTAATATACAAAGCCCTCGTTTGGGCTCGTGGCCGACTTAATGGGGATATGCTTGGCACCGGCAGCCCGCTGTTTTGCCCGCGAGTGGGATAATCATAGCTCCTTAAATTCAAGCGTATATATTTCTACAGCACACCAAACATTTTTTGTCTTACAATACCGTTTCGTGTACAAGATCAGTCCTTTCTGCATTCCAGTATCTTTTTTTGTTTTTGTTTTTTGTCGCTACATGACCATTTATGTAATTGAAACCATGCTTTGACCGTAAAAATAAATAAATAAAATAAAATAAAACAAATAAACGCGGGTTTATTACAGTGAACGTTAACAATATCCAACACTCAATTTCAGAAATTAATTGTACTCACATTGTAACATGGTTGCAATTCCTGAAGCACAGTTATCTTAGAGCGTTTTAATTTTAAAAGTTTACCAACATTCCAAGCCGAATTTTCAAAATTCCTGATTTCTGTACAAGCTTTCTCAAAGATTTCATTGGGGTTCATTCTAACTTTTCTTCTGTCATCGAGTTTTTCCTTGTAAGAACACGGCGTTTTACTCTCGGCTTCTTATCAAGAACACAACCCGTTTCTCTAAAACTAGTCACAAGATTACGAACAGTTTCTTTGTGAGGCGAACGAACAGCAGGGAATCTCTTTATAAATCGCCGTCTCACTTCTCTACAAGAGTTTGTTATAACATAGGAATCATGCACGAAGATTGTGTGTGCTAAGGATTTTGATATTGTAACAGCGCTGCACATTATGTAACTGAAACTTCTGGTTACACATTGTTCAACTTTTGTTCAGCCAAAGAATCTGTTAACCCGGCCACGCGTCTAAATGAAGGATCGGTATGTTTGCAACCCAGATCTGAAAATATAGATTTTCTATTTTAAGTAATTTCAATTTGATTATTCCCAGAATCTTTCACTGCCAAAATGCAAAACCAATCAATTCTACAAGACGTTTTTATGGCTTTTTGTTTCCAATACTCATATCTATAATGATACTCGTTTTTTCTACACTTTTCTTGAATCTTAGTGCCAAAACTGTGTAACATTTTTGTATTAGATTGCACAGTGAAGTCAACTGAAAAGAACATTTTGTCAAGTAGTGCAGGTAGACAATATAAAAGCAGCTGAGATGCAATCTTGTAGTTTCATGTCCAAGCTGTGTTGTACAAACGCTTCATATATTCTCAATCCGAAAGCATTCATTGAGCATGCTAACAGAAAACTTCGGAGGAGATAATGGGATACCATGATAATCCATCCACTTTTCAGCTGTGCACGTTGCAAATATCATGTACAGCCTGAGAAGATCTGCACTTCTTAAAATTCAACAAATAAAGATGTTTAATTTAAAATATTTACATTTGCCGACGGCTAAGGAAGACATCGCTTAGAGTCAAGTGCTGCCAACAACACATAAGCATATGAGTGTTATCGAGCTGGATTGACACAAGTAAAGATGAAGGGAGAATTCTGTTTATTCAACCGTAGTCAAAACTGGTAACAATTTTATTTTGCCCATGTCCGTTAACAATGCAGCCCGCGTTCTGCTGGCATACACGCTGTGTTGGTTATAGGTCCTGCTACGAATCGGGATGGTCAGGAAGACATCAATAAATATCATATTCACATTTACAAACGCGTAGAACTTGGACTGTATTAAAAATTTACTGTGACATGTTTCAATCACTCTGTTACATGGAAATTGTTACTCAGAGGGTTAAACTTCGGCACTTTTTTAGACTTGAACATTTGTTTAATATATAATCTCCAAAATAAAAACGGCTAGAGACAAGTTTATAAAAAAATGTAGCTGACATTTTATAATCTATTAAAACACCACTTAATTTCCAGATATCGCTGTATAGACGTGTTCAACGTTAAATAACCAACGATTTATCTGCCCGGATACTTTTGTATATAAAACTCTCTGTATACACGGGTGGATATTTAAAATATACTACTGTATTAAGAAGTGGCTTATTTTGTGTCCGACTTATCGAAACTTCTCCTTACAGCACATGGTATTGAAAGCTGCGTTTTTCTCAAGAATGTGCTTTGTATCTTACTCGTGTTTGCGAACCTGTTTTGATTGGATTATTGACGGACAGAGAGGAATTTTTTAACTCTCGCTCGGGGATCTGCAATTATGATCAATAAAAACAAGAAAGAGGTATTGTTTGCCTCAGAGCAAAATAATTACAATCAATATAATGCTTGTATAGCATGTTTTCTGCAGATGCCTCAATATATCTTAAATAAGTACACGGTTTCAATGTTGTAATATCAGTGATACCCTGCCATTGTTTGTTTAAATAAGCGGCAGCTAATCTCGAAGTCATGTCATGAACAGTGTTTGAAACCAAACCTTTCCATTCTGTCTATATGCAATAATTGCTAATTTAGAACTCATTTGTTAAATCAGATTATAACCGAAATACCGCTGCAACACTTTAAAACATCCAAAAACAGTTTAAAATTATCGGAAATTCAAAAAATACAAAAAAAGGCTTACAAATTATTGTGAAAATTGTAAAAACAAAGTTAAAGCTATCTAGAATTTAAAAAAAAAATTGAAAATGCAAAACAGTTCAAATCACTAAACATGTTTACAATTGATGTGGAATATGGAGGCCCCATATACACGAAACCAAACGAACAATCTCTAAGACAGAAGAGCAAAAAGCATAACATGTAAAATATGGCCGTGCTGATTACGTTGTGACTATACTTATATATTTACAGAGTTTCCCATACACTGTCCGCAACCACAATAACTTTTTGTGTTAACTAAACACAACGAAATGGTGTTAACTGAAAATTGTTTCAAATAAAATTTAAGTTATTTTGCATGAGTGTGATGAACAGGGCATCCTGCGTATATGTGGTATTCATATTTATGTATTTTCATTGAGATATTCTGTCATATATATTTTCATATCAAATGAAATTACAAGTTCGATTAATAAAACTTGCTCTTCCAAAACCTATTTGCTATTAGTTTTTTAAATATTTTAGGCACATTCATAATCTTAAAGTTGAGAAAATGTCCTACTAATGCAAACCCATCTTTCTATATGTGAATGCTACAATCGCTTTTCCCATGCACATGAATGTATAAGAAAACAAGAACTGAATAAATGGATGGCAAAATACTTTGATATTTTAAGATATGCGACTTGACACTTGTTCAAAACATGTTTTTTTCCTTCTAGTTTTTACACAGATTTAAAAAATCTTTTTTTTTATTTTATAATCTTAAGCTTTATTTGAAAGATATTTTATGAAGTTAGTTTGTTCGCCTTATTCAGCATTTCATCAACAGTTGTTTATTGATATTTAGTTATTGTCCACCCCTGAAAACATGCGAATTTAATTTGAAATATATGGCGATTGTAAAACGTCTTGTATATAAAGTGTAGCACAAAAACAGAAAAATGCCTATAGTTATGCTACTTTTACATTATATTACTAAGCATTTGTATGTTTTCTGAGTTAAATAGCTTTAAGATAACTTAGAATAACATTATCTAAGCTTTTCAATATAATTTAAATTAATGTCAAGCTGGTGTGATGGAAAACTCAATTATTTCAAACTACATTTCTGCTTACCGGATATTTATATACTTGCCGAGAGTGTGTGACGCATTTTAATTTTTAAAATGGAAGTTATGGCAGAATACATTCGGAGAACGCACGAGATCTGAAATTTCATTATTTAAAAAATAGTGCAGGTAGCGTGCGGTACTGCTGCGAGCAATTCTACCAATCTCCCTTGTGCTTCTGAAGTGGTTTTTCATATTTGCTACCAGTGTCAAGTCCATTTACATAATACAGAAGACTATTAGCCTGGGTTCTATCTCCTGACACATAACTCTTGCTACTCAAAATTCTACCACGGAGTCCCACGGCTACTGGTGTTATTAGTCCGTCTATCTCGCAGCAAACTTTAAACATTTTCAGTTCATTGGAAAATTAAGGCATTTTTGACACATTCGTAATTTTTAAACAAGAACATTACCTGATTCCATTTAATTCGCGTGTTCTTGGTATACAAGAGGTGGATATATCTATTCTCTTTTGCCACTAAGAACTAACGGCCTCCAATAGGCCTTTGTGGCACGCGTTCGGCCTTCGACGGCTGGGATCACAGCTCTATATAAAGCGAGGCTCAAAATTTGCCAGAGAGTTTTACTGCGACATGTTTTACAGAAAATATGTCCCGCAAAAATCAGTCTATTTACTGTCCAGTCTTAACATCTATTTAATCTATCTCTGGAGCTCTTATTTGTTCAAAACGTTGTACCTCCACGCCATCGGACAATGCTCTTTGAGATGAGCGATTCATGTTCATACCAGGATGAATAAAATATAAAATAACGTTTGGTAATGAAGTGAATCAAATGAAATAAAAGAGAGAACATGTTCAAGTTACTATATCATTTCCCGATTTACAAGAAAGAAAGCATTTTCAGCCAGATGTGCAGAAATGCTTCCACACTTCCGTCGCTATAGAATTCTCGACCCCCAATGCTTCTTTTAACGACCCCGACATGTGTTAATCGCAAGGCGGTAAGTATGAACTATAGGACAGAAATTCCAATTCTGTTCACAGTGAATTTCCTTAAGTCTTTTCTTTTCTTTCTTTCTTTTTTTCTTCTTCTTTTTTTTTTTTTTTTTTGGTGGCGTTTAACATCCGTTTTTACTACAGAGGCACTGTGTGGATTCGGGTACTACCAGGCCCTGGGTCCAGGGGCGTAGCGCACGCTCTATATCACAGAGGTCTGTGTGCCCAGTGGTTTTTTGCATTAGGACGGCACCTTGTTTCCTAAACCGACCCGCCTTTCGGCTGCAGGCGATTACGTCACCCAAGCGCACCGAGTGAACTGCAGCTTCAAAAGCCGAGCGCACCCAGCTACCAGAGTTTCACTGGCTGATAGGTCGTACTAGCTCAGACCTTCTCTCCTTTATAGGGGTGAGTGACCCCAGCATTAAGGAAGCCACCACCGCCTCACAATGACGGTGTTTCCGGCGCACCGACCCCCCAGCGTACACGCCTTAGGCACTCCCCTAGGACACACCGCTCTTGCGAGTACTCAATTGCCCGTGAGTTCCGCGTACCACTGCCACGCCGAGTCCAACCCAATCCGGACAACTCCCTTTCGGGAGGGGCTCGTCTCAAGTCCGGCCCGGCTTCCTCTAGTAACCAGAGGTACCGCGGGCGCTCAGGGTCCGCAGAGTTCGCGCCTGGAGCATCTGAAAGGCAAAGCCTAAGCCAGCCCCCCCTTGCGGGAACTACAGAGGCACTACAGACGGTGGACACTGGTCACTGGTAATACATGAAATGAGATGATAAATTGGGAAATGATGTTTTTAAGGAAGGAAGCGTTTCAGGCCATTTTAGAGTACCTCCCCGGCATTTGCCATTTAAGAAGACCGAGGAAAACCCGGGAAAACCTCAGGAAAGTAGGACGGTCCTGGAGGGATTCGAAACTCAACCTCCGGCTCACGAGTCCGTGTCTTAATGACCTCGGCCACCCGTGGCGGTGTCTTTCCTTGTCAAAGCAGCTGTATGCGGACTGGCGTTGTCTTGGAGAAGATTTTCTCGAATCGACATTTTTTGTCAATAAGAATGTTTTACCTCAGTCAGAAGCTGACAGTAATAAGCAACTTTGCCATTTATGAAGAAAATCGATGAACAAAACGTCTTAGGAGACCCGGAAAATTGTCAAGAGAAATTTCGCAGCTAAAAGGAGTGGATTTTGCCTCTTTTCCTCTCCACCATGCTCGCTTGCTTCAACTAAGAAGTATAGTGTACCTATGTTTCACAGCAGGCTACGATTCCATGTAGAAACATTTCTCCTTTGTCCCGTATAGAGCTAAAGCATGTGACACTTTCACATGTATAGTCTTTTGATGTTCGGTAAGAGTTCAAACACCTCAAATATTTAAAATGATGCATTGAACACCTCCATAACTTATCCCAACTTCAGAAACGATTTCAGAATTCCCCGAAAGTCGGTCACACTCGACAAGTTTCCGAACGTTGCTTTCCCTGTGTTCTTCGGAGGTCAACGTTTGCAACTTTCATTTTCCAGAGTTCCTCGTCTTCTGTTCCACTCGTATACTTCTGTCTCAGACCGCGTTTTATCCACAAACTGTGCCCTTTGCAAACTTTCCGCCGATTTCACACCCTTCCGTGCCAGAAACGTAATAATAATGCTTGAGCGTACTTCTTGCTCGGACATGATGCGAGGCGAACCGCTTTCCCCTTACTGCTGCAACCCCCATGTGTAACCTCTCAAGGGCATGTCTCGCTCCCATTCAGAATCCAAATGTCCATTTATATTTGATTCACCCTCTTATCTGTAAGTACAATATTGGCTTAGTTATTTATATTTTATCAATTATTTCAATGCAACTTTTAGACTATATTTTCAATTTACGTCTTCCCAGTTAAGAATTTCACATACGTGTATCTTCAGCTAAATGTAGTCTATCCTAAATAAATTCACAAGATTAGTGATAATGAGTGTTTTTGCACCCACTTTTCCAAATATTCTACAATTCTGAAGCGAAAACTTTGAAGTACAACACACTTTTTGGATAATGTAATGTTTCCTTACTCTTTAAATGAGTGTTCTGATTTAGGCCCCTGAGTTTATGATATTACATACTGTGATATTAAAGCTTGCCATCCCACACGAAGTCTTGGTGTGCACTGCGTTAACAATTATTGAACCATACGGCACCACAAATCCCAGACACACCAGGTATCTCAAGTGAATTCAAACGTTTTGGAAACTAGGTATAGAATCTATCTCTTTTGGGGCCACTAACGCTGGTCCAGTTTGGTACCGTGTGGAACACCCCAGGATCAGAGGAAGAAATAATAAAAGAATAAGAAGTGGAATAAAATTAACAGAACCAATATTGGAACTTCGGCCATAAGTCATAGCAAAACAATATCTAAGGATTTATTATTTTACAATTGTTGTCCTATACGCTGTACATTGTTTGTATGGATCTGATCTGTGCACCTAAACTCAAATTATCATTATGCAGACTCTAATTTAAAATTCATGAAACCTCTGAAACAAATAAACTGTCCACATTAACCGAAAATACAACCAACTTCCGCTGAACCAGTGAAACAATTATTGGATAACATTTTAAAATTATGTTTAGAACCCACCGCAATTTTTTCCTTCCCTACAGAATGATTTAACAGCAGAATTTCCTTAATATCTATAATTAGTTCATGGGAAAATAAATTAGACGTAGTTTGTGTGAAATTAACTACACATTCTGTATTTTACATCACAACATATTCTAAAGTGAACCCTTACCTTCTTGATAAGCGCCTTCTTGACACAGTTCCTGGATCACTTTCGTGGTACCCGCGTACAGTTTGTTAAAGTGCAGTCTCTTCCTGGCGTTGAAGCAGCGTCGTGTGTAGCTGTCAATACATCGGATGCCCTCGTTGAGGTCCCTGAAAACAAACGACAATCACAAAACTTAAACTTATGCAAACACTTAGCTACAGTCCTAGAAAACAACACTATTCAAGGAGATGAATGCATAAGACTAATTGCAATTAAAATTACAACCCCTTGTGCTGTTCATAATAGCTATGCAGAAATAATACTTGTCTCTTCGTTTGGTTGCTGAGGAGAGGTTTGAGATCCTTCACGTCTGTGTGTTCGTACTACCTGATCCAGTGAACTCATATTTGTTTCACTGTGGACACATTGAAAGTTCAACACGAACATCAATTTCTCGGAATTACATCCCACATTCTCGATATACTAAAATGTTCCCTTGATCAAACTCAGAAACCTGCTGGACCGCCAAGGGTGGCCGAGGTCGTTAAGGCACGGACTCGTGAGCGGGAGGTCTGCGGTTCGAATCCCGCCAGGACCGTCCTCCCTGACTGGGGTTTTTTCCAGGTTTTCCTCAGTCTTCATAACTGGCAAATGCCGGGGAGGTACCTAAACTTAGGCCTGGAACGCTTCCTTCCTTAAAAAAAAATATCCTTTCCCAATTTATCATTTCATCTCATGTATCACCATTGTTCACAGCCTGTGGTGCCTCAGCATTAAAAACGGGCGTTAAACACTACTCAAAAAAAGAGAAAGAAACCTGCTGGTATTGTCGTCATATTTTCGACCAGTCATTCTCATTCCTTCTGAGAAAATGTATGGGCGTTGCAATTTTAATTTGAAGTTCCAAAATAAAATACTTTTGCAATCATTTTGTCTTCATTTAAATTTTGGAATTTACCATTTCACACAAAAGGATCGTAGGATGAAAGCTCTAACAAATGACCAAAAAATTTATAAATGTTTTATTGATCTGATTTTTTCTGCACAAGTCGTTTATTAGTAAATAAATTTATTTTTCATTCATTGGTATATGAATGTATATTTATCCTTGAAATGTAATATTGAATAATTTAATACAACTTCAATTTATGATTGTTTGAAATTTTCATCACATGGAGTAATTTATGTATGAGTATTATTTCTTCAATGGAATGGTTTCCCCCCCCCCCCTTTCCCCCCCATTTGGAGTATCTCCCAGACCGCTGTGAATCTTTTCTTCGCTAATATTTCCCGCTGATATTTTAACTGAATTACCTAACTTAAAATCCGTAACCAGTTCTCTCAACAAGGCGCTATATGAAATTTCTTCATAGTTTCAATGACTGCCATATCCAATTTGCTACCAAAATGTTTATAGTATAATTTTAAGAAACTTCTTGTCATTGAAACTTTCCCATTATATCCCTAAAACCAAAACACTACACACTAGTAATTTCTAAAAAGGCTATTTTTTGGCAATTCAGGCAGTAGCATACCTAAAATAACAGACGAACAAATAGTGCACAGACTATGAAAGTTGGACCACTGGAAAAATTAAAGAAAGAAATTGTAATTTTACAACATTTCCAGTTTTCTCATAAAACATGTCATTTGACATCATAGATCATTGATTTAATTTTTACAAGTTACTCTACTCACAAAATAACTCTAGGTTTTCTTTTTATTTCATTTAGGATTACTTCACAAAACACAACATTAATACTTCTCGAGATGTTATGGTATAAAAATATTTTGCCAAGGTTTATTTTGAACTTATTCACTTCACTTATGCTAAGTATTGTGTTCGGAGTTCTTTAGATGGGGTGGAAACATACGTGCTATGTGCAAATACAGAAAACTTAGTCATTAAGGATTCACCAATTAAATGTATTTTAGTGTTGCACTCAACAAAATTAATAAATGTCACAAATGCGTTTCCTCTCTCATAAAGATAATGTTAGTACAGGAATCCGATTAACTATTGTAACATATTTTTCTTTGAGCAAACAAATGTTGCCTCTTTACGAACTTCAAAAAGAAGAGCGAGAGAGAGATAAAAGGAAAAAAAATGAATAAAATTGTGAATGTTGCGTAAAGATGGAGGAAACTAAACATTTCATTGAAATAATTTAATTTTAGGATAACATTAATACTCAATGATATGTGTTCTTTGTGAACATGTGTGGACTTAAAAATTTATTGAAGGAAAATAAAATTATAAAGGAAATTGTTAAATATATAAGGAAAGTATGCAGTTTAAATAGATTGTATGTTCCATTTAGAGTACCATAATTTGAGTTAATGGTAAGCAGAGCTCTAGTGTGTTATTCGGTATTTTCATTGTGTGCTAATTATTATTCGTTAATTAATGCACTACATAAATATAGCCCTGAACAACGAGGTTTTATGTACCGTGCATATATTCAGAGAAGTGGTAAGATGATTTGCAAGCAAATATCGTGGCAATCATGTTTCTGGTACAGAAAATATTTCCCAATGTGTTGAATCGTTACCAGAGACCGGATCTCTCAGGAATAAGAAACGTGTTCCGAACCGCTGTGTTCTCACGAAGAAGAGATGAAATATAGGGATTTTCTACGAAGATGTTGACAATGTATTGCCACTGAGGAGCACCATCTTCATAATCTCTTATAACACTTATTAGTTGTATCTATTATTAACATTTTAAATATGGTATTATTGCATGCCTTCAGTAAATACTCGTATATAAACACTAAAATAAAATACCATCTTCCCGCGCAGGGGCTTTATCTAGATTATGGCCTTCAAGAACAGAACTATTTATAACAAAACAGAGATATAGACATATGCAGGAAACATGTTGGCATAACTTTCTTGTTGGTTGGAGGACAGGTGAAATACTCGATGGGGCTAAACTTAAAACGAATATGAAAAGCCTAAGAAACTCTCCGTAAACGGAGCAGATTTCCTGATATACCGGCAGGGTTGTTAGAGACAGTATATGGGGCAGGAGTACGATCTACAATGATTTGGGGTTGGGAACGATCAGCGAAATTGGGTCGGGTTAGAAAGGGTTTTCTGAAAGGTATTTTAGGAGCGGGGAGGGGTTCAGCAAATTGCGGAATCCTTAGACGTTCTGGTGCCTACAGCGAGATTATAGAATACAGGATCTGATCAGTGAAGTGCAGGCTATGAATTGTTCACGAATCAGACACTGATTAGGGCGATCTGCTACCTTGAGCAGCTGAGAATGGGGGATGGAGCGTTACCTCCAAACAGGGACCAAACTCAGCAATCAGGGGCTCGCTTGGTTCAGGCTAGGCGTGTGGTGGATGACTAAAGTAACAGACAGAGAAGGTACGAAAAGCTGTCCTATATGTGCGGAGGAAGAATCTTGGGAACATATTCTAGCCTACTGCAAGGAGACGGAAGAATGGAGAAAGATATCTGCCGGACCCGTTTCTTAACGGGAGGAGAGGGCGGTGACAGTGCTGGAATTTGCTGGCGGATAGAAAGGAGGAGGAGAGAGCAGGTAAAATTTTAAACAAATAGAGAAAGCTCATGTCGGAAGAGGCAAATACCGGAAAGGGGTTTAGGGAACTTGAGTCATAATATTTTGGGGGCAGGGATATTTGTACATGTATATAAGGGAGTGTAAGCTATTTACTTTTGTACAGTTTTCTGTTATTTAAATTATTATCAGTTTAAAACCGCATTTTGTATTATTATATATAAATATTTTCTTTTTTATTTATGTTTTTTGAGAGTTAAAATTGGTTTGAGCATTTTCAGTGTATTTCCTAGTGTAATGGGAAAGCACATACGGTCCCAGGACCCGTGCTATATGGATGAGATAGATTTGTAACAAACATATGTTGTAAATAAACAACTACTACCACTACCACATTTTTCGGTTGCGGCGGCTGCAATTACCCAGTAAGCAACTCTACTGGAGAACTGCCAACAGAATAATAATGTTGCGGAAGCCGATATATGTCCTTCTCAAAGAACGCATTATGCTGTTTTCATGGTGTTGAATTCTGTTTTTACTACTGAAACACTACAGGGGATGGAACATGAGATGACATTAGAAACATGGGAAGGAAGTGTTTCAGGTCCAAGTGTGGGTTGTTTCTGGAAATTGCCATTGACGAGGACCTGAAGTAAGAAGAGACATCCTGGTGGGAATCGAATTTGAGACCTCCCGCTCACGACCTCGGCTAACCGTGTCGATGACTGCAACCAACGCCACTCTGTTCTTCAGCTGTTTGGGCGGGTTAAACAAATGAAAACCTTAGCGGGATATACCCGTTACATGGCGGATTTTGCAGCACTTTTCAAGCGTGCTCTTTCATTGCACATGCGTGGATGAGCAACTGACCTTGGGACAAACAGCTGGCAGTGCTGGCTATGAACGAGAATGTGGCTTCTATAAACTCGTCACATTTCCATTTAACCAATACTTCAAGTAATGCATTTAGTATCGCATATTTCACGCTTCGGATTATAATTCAAAGGGGCACACTTTAAAAATATATTTTCAACCAGATGGTTATTTCCAGATTTATATTTTCTCGTACAATGTTCTGGCATTTTGTCAGAGAAGAACAGATCGGTGGAATTAACTCGAGTCACTGAAGGTAACAGAAGCCTATGTACTGCTCTCTGCAAGGGAACGCACATGGTGTGCTCAATACCCCTAATTATGGAAACACGACAGAGAAACAGCTGTACACGTGACATGGAGCTCAATCGTGCGTCACACTGCTGCAACTGCTGTGCAAATGCACAATCACAACAGCAACAAGAAGGGATACAGTCATTGCAAGACATTTCATTGTTTTCACGCCGAACTTTCAACAGCATTACTTAATTGAAAAGGTTCATAGGCACAACAGAAGAAACCCATGAATTCACAAGCAGTAGCTTTCTACATAAGAAATAATTAAATTAAATCACCGAAGCTTGTTCACTACTTTTTATCTCAAAGTTCAAGTTTCTAACAAATATATACCTATTGTGATCCTATTCTACATTCACACTCTTTTCGAAAAAAACGCGGGCAAATTCGTTCATCCTTCAAAAATACAACTGTTTGCGATCATAGTTGTGAAGTTTTGCCATCATGTTTTTATCATTTGAATATAAATTTATATCTTAAACTATGTATGTTAATGTAGCATTTCTCTTAATTTTTGTTCTTAGTAAGACACTATATACACACAGTTCTGATGTTTTAATATTTAGTGTAATATCTTTTACTGAATAAACTAACTTCTCTGAGATGAAAAATTACATTGATAATTTATTAGATGCTCAAAATATTTTTATTTACAATGTGCTAATGGCTAAGGTGCGCTACATATTTCATTTATACGTTATAAAAATCAATTATGGCATTGTCTACCCTCCTGTTTAACGGAACATATTCTCTCTTTATCACACTCTCAACTATCTCATTTTCCCTAAAATACATTATCTATCATTTCTGGTTTGAACCACACCGAGTAGAAGGGTAACAGATGCCGTTCGCTGATCCAAAAGAAAATCTCGATGAGGGAAATAAAGATTATAGCACTTTGTTTGATTTTCATAGCTTAGAAGAACAATTTTTTTTTGGGGGGGAGACATGTAGCAACCGCGCCTTCCTCTTGTAGCTACTGTGCAGATGAAGGTTAAGGATAGGACGTTTACGTTTCCTGCTGCCAGTTGCTCACACTGAATGTCGGAAAGTGATTGTGATTATGTTGCACAATTGTATTGCGGCAAAGTTTCAATATTCAATCACTAAGACAGTTATTTCGTGTATTTTAAGCGAAATTTCCAAGTTTAATGATACCTAAAATCGAAACATACATTTCTTTCACCTTTGAAATAAATGTTTTCCACTTAAACATTGACTTATACGTACTTAAACTAATAACATATGCTTTTACTTCAACTATCAGTGAAAAATAATTACAATTTTATGTTTTACCTAACCATCCAAAAATAAATAAAAGCGTAACTTTTATTAAATTAAATAATTTAGAGTAAAAAATTAAAATAAAATAATTGCATTTTATAAGCATTCTAGGCTATACTTGCCATTAATAAAAGAGATTGATAAAATTACTAAAACAACAAAATGCTAATTATTTCTACCTAATAATTATGAACTTGTGTTGCAAACTAAAATATGCAAAATACAAAGAGTTATTTTTGGCCTGCGTCCGCAGCTGAATGCAAGCTGGATAGGGTGAAGGCTCAATCAATCGTCGCTCCGTCGAGGGATGAATCTCCCTCTTTCGTTTGTACTTGCGCCAACTCTGAACAATAATAGCATGAACACAATAACACTTTCATTGGATAATTAAAATTAATCTGTGCTATAAGAATTGTTCGTGTGCAGTCACACTTTTCTGACATAATGAAATTTGTATGAGATTTGCTTCGGTGATTCTTTAAGCTTCTCTACACTATCCTCTGTTCTAATGGTAACATTTCAATACAGTAAAATTTGTAGTTAATAACTATAGTGCACGAATAGCTAGTAATAACACAAAGACCTAAGATATACCGGTATCTTAATCCCGAACTGCAGCTTGCACTCTGGAATTATGACAGACAATTGGCGTGACTTTGGTCCAGCTCGGGCTGCTCTCACCCGCGGTTGTCATAAAAATGTTGTTAATTTAAAGCAGTTAGATCACATTATAAATGTAATTATATTTTAGTTGAAACTAGGTAAACAATAGCATTTCTATTCAACTAACCGTTTGCTGCATTGGAATATTAAGAGAAAATATGATTGTGATTAATTTTTATGACAATGCAACTGATCTAGAAGTCGCTACATTCTCGTTTGTATAGTGGCAAATTTGCACCTGTTGAGATTGCACAACGCCCAAGAGCTAGGTGTGCATTTTCACTGTTAGTTTTAGTATTACTATACAGAGCGCTTAAGACAATACCGATATACAGGGTGTAGAGGGAACAATGCTTTCCCTTGTGCAGTATACTTTGTATGAAAAATTGGAAAAAAAAAAAAAAAAACTTAAAGTGTTGTTTTGTGCTCTTTGAAAGGGATTATGAGAATATAAAGTTTTGCTTAATGTAGAATTCCTTCCTCTTCCGGGAATGCCAGATCTAAAGAAATGTATAAATGGTGTAAGTTATCTGCCAGTATTTCTGTGATAAAAAGAATTGTGGCACGTTTTGCATCTGCCAGTGGTATTTTTGTAAATTTCTTTTTGAAACATAATTCTTCTTTTGGTATGTCTTTAACTTCGTACAACACTAAAATTCTTTCAGTATGAGTTACTGTCAGGTACGCCTAGTACTGCAATCCCAATTATACACAAAGTTTAATACATTACTAGTCTAATATCTGAAATTTTGTCGCAGTTCAAATCCATTAAACTGTATATAACATTGATAAGAAACTTATGCAATTTTCCCAAGAATTTCCTAGGGAAGGGAATTCATAAATAACGGAGAACTATTCTTCTCTTGTTTTGTTATTGTTCCCTTGAAATTATAAAGGTTATAAGTAGACAGAACACCTGTATTTGCTTCATTACTATTGTCATTAGCTAAGGAAAAATGTCATTTCTTCAAAAGTTCAGCTATTTCTTTCTTTGTACTGAACAATTGCAGATGTTTTTGTTCTTGCAGTACATACTTCTATTTTACAACCAGGGAACACTAATTTCCTTCATGGTCAGTTAATGAGACATTGTACTCTAAAGGAAATTATGTAAAGGGTAATTCGGCATTTGTAATATTTTTTGCCTAATTATTGACAAAGATTGATGACATGGGCTTATTTTATGTCGTACGTTTGAAGCTTCTTTGAATCAACGTGTCTTCTACAATCATCTTTACTACCATGTGCCACATGACCACATATTATGGAGCATATGGTTCTCATTCACATGTGAAAGAAATAAGCATGGATATTCCTTTACCAATTTCAATAATTTTGTATCTTATCTTCGTGTTAGTGGATGTAGTTTGAGAACTAGTAACTTCTTTTCAGAATATCATTAACTTAGTATTAAAATGTTCTAATTATACACCTATTAGATAAACACACAACATAACTTAATACCGTGCAAAGAGTAATGAATCGTGTATGTTTTACTCGTTGTTTGTAACATCTGAGGATATACTAAACGGAAATGACAATTTCGTTCCATGCATAATTGCGCGTTGGTGCTCATAGAAACAAACAAAATCAACTTCTTTCCGGAAGATATATAAATGTGCATTATTGCAATAATTTTACTTTTCCTTTTGATCATAATGCCGCAATATGCAGGAAGTCATTAGTAAATGCAGACAATCCGAAACAATTGGCAAATCAGTAGAATGCATTTTATTAGAAATGAATTAAAAGGTTGTATTTTAACGCCACGGGGCGAGGTAATCTCGTACTCGTCATATAAAACTTTCTTTCAGTCTTTTTAAATACCTGCAAGTTCGTTATTTTTAACTGAAGTAACATTATCAGATACCCTCCATGTCTAACAGCTGACTTCAACCCTTTGTCTTTGAAACAAAGGAAGATCAGCGGTCTCACCTCGTCTTTATCGAGAGCTATTCCCAAACAGAAGAACGCCGCATTCTAGGACGTTGATTCACATTTGTCAAAGGGTTCTGGATTTAGAGAGCGCAACTCCGTATTTCAAAGGAGAAGCGTTGTGGAAAAAGGAGAAAATTTACGTGGAAGAAGATTCTGGCATTGCTGATATAATCGGAGCAACTTGTTTGGAGAACAACTGCGGACTTGTAGGGGAAAAGCATTTTAATTTTTCCCATTTGTACCATTACTGCGTTGAATGAATATAATATACATGTTATTAATCTCATATAAGTGCTGCGTATATCTTCCTATTGGCAAACAATAACAAGCACTTTCCAGTCTCGTTATGTATCGGTGTTATCGTTCACCTCTGTATAAACTGTACATAGACTTACAAAAATGGAAAAAACTGCATCAGTTTTCAATACAGAGGGAAAAGGAGATCTGTGCACAAAGGGAGTATACAACGCACATATTGGAGTAGCAGTGGCATCGACCAAGAAACATTAACGGTGGAAACACAAACAGAACTTAGCTGTGCTGCTTACTTATAAAGAATTTTGGTAATGTTTAACTTCCGTTTTTACTACAGAGGCACCACAGGTGGTGGACACTGATGATACATGAGATGAAATTATATTTTGTGAAAGGATTTTTTAAGAAAGAAAACATTCCAGGCATAAGTTTAGGGTACCTCCCCGGCATTTGTCATTTATGAGAACTGATCTCATAAAAACCTAGAAAAAAACTACAAACGCATTAAATCCACGTATGTATGATATATTTCCGATTCATACTCGCTGCATCGCATGGCTACCAGAATCTGCCAGTAACACAAAGTTTAGGAAAATTATGTGATATATTTAAACATTCATTCTATGGAATATCATTGTGAGATGCTATTATTATAAACAAGTTTCTGGGCAAAATTGATTGTGTACATAGTACCGGGTGGCCCATTAAACACTGGCATTGCCACAGTGAGTCAATGTTAAGTGTACACACAGCTAATGTCACGGCGAGCCAGATAATGAGGAAATACTGGCGGAGATGGGAAAAGAAAAGGAGAGAAGTTACGTTATCACAACCCATAAGTGACGGTAATTTCAAAGAGTAAGCTGTTTTTGCGGTACCTCAATACGTTTACGAGGCTCCAATACCTTGTATGTAACTTATATTAAGTCTACAATCCTGACGATTTGGAAGCAAACAAGAGCTCACAATGCATTTTATTACACATGATATGATATGGGATTATTACATATTATTGAAATACTTTGTAGATAGAATAATATTTATTAAATGAGACAAATATTTCTAGCTTTGTCCTTGTCGATTACAACGTCAATGTTGACGGAAACTCATTACATGTGTTTGTGTTTACAGCTCTCTATTTGCGATGCGTGGTTGGTTCAAATTTATTTTCGCACATGAGTGCCGCGTTGTTGCTGTAACACTTTTTTTTTTAACCATGCTCAACTAATTATGAATGCAGTTAAAGTATCTGACGGTTTAGTCAGTTAAGATAAACTTGAAATATTTTATATACCTCATCGCTTTTTTCATTTCAAGCTTCTTACCAATGCGATATTTTCCAGTAACGTAGAATCAGTAATTGGGTTTTGCTGTTCTGTAGCTCACATTCTCATAACGACTATCATGTATACCAAACGTAGGATTATGGTCTTATCTCTAAACGAAAATTGTTTTACCTTTCATATTCACTTACGACGAACCCCCACATTTGGCTTTCGCAATGTCTGGCTTAAAGCCTCGCCGCCGACTTCACCTGCCCCTTCTCACGGTAGATTATTGCAAGCTCAAACTGTGCAGACGGAAAACAAATGCTTCCCAAAACAGTTGTAATGTTAATGAAATGTGATATCTTCACTTGGAAAAAGATTAGCATATCGGTAGTATAATTATGACGAAAACAGTGTCTAAACAAATTCTCGGTATTTGTGATATTTGAAAACATAGAAAAGTTCTATGGACGTCACAACTAAGCAATAAACAAAAACAAACAAACAGAACAAAAACGAGCTATATGGTTTGCTGTTTCGGTGAAGTACATGATAAATTATATTTTACTCGAAATACCGCTACACATCTATATCGAGTTTTAAATAAAGCCGATAAACCAATTGATTTCGACCGCAACGGGCCAGCACATAGTGTTAAGGTAATACTTTCCAAATGACGCTATAATAGTTGTTAAGTTGGCATTGTTCTTTCTCTACACGCTACTTGTTAAAGAGGCAGAAATAAATAAAAAAACAAAAACAATCAACAACTTTTGTATTAGAAATCCAACGTTCTTATTAGTATTAAATGTTATTTTGTACTGTTGTACTGTTGCAATCATTTAAAGATTTTTTAAAATTATTTTAATTAAAATAATCAACAGAAATTATGAATATTTACCGAGGGAAATTTTACGGAAACATCCAATTTTCTATATGAAATAGATATATTGTACATAATATACACATCATATAATTAACAAGTATTAAAAAAAAGTGTGTGCTTGATTTAATGTTTTCTTCCCAACTTTGTTCATAATTTTCATAAATGCAGAAGATACATTTCCTGACTGTTCATCGACTTATCGCTGCTTTTTAAATATTTTCGCTTCATTATATGCCACTGAACTAGTCTGCGTGAATATGTATTCATTAATTTCAATGATTTTCAACTGATATAAAGTATTTCGTATAATGCCCGCGTCCCATTCATTCATCTTCCGGCCTGCCCACCAGACCCCGACCTTATCAAACCGCAAACTCAGATATACTCTTATGAGCTTTGATTGATAGACGCATGCACATAACATTATTTGTATGATATGATTACAAACCGTTAGGCTTAAAATAAATTGCACTAAGGTCTATTTGATTAAAGGGATAGAACATTAAGCGCAATATTTGAACGATAGTTAACAGACGTTTTCAGGCTATAGATAGGCAAAATACTGAGTATAATGCGCAGAAAAGGTCTCGCTTAGCCTATAGGCACAAATAAGTCTAGTGTAGGGGATTACTTAGAAGTATGTGGGAAAAAAGAACGATGTATTCTCACATGGCTGAGATTGGGCGCTTGAAAATGAAATGAAATAATTAATGTTTCTGGGGAAAGAATTGGCCCGTTGTG
The DNA here is from genome assembly GCA_030762175.1 of Metallyticus violacea. NCBI lineage: Eukaryota > Metazoa > Arthropoda > Insecta > Mantodea > Metallyticidae > Metallyticus > Metallyticus violacea. The sequence goes on along the minus strand of CM060846.1, from coordinate 369,307,013 downwards.
CGGGGAAAGCGATATCTGGAGAGAAAGAGATCATTTAAGAAATAAGCGTTAACCACTACAATTTCCGAAAACCAACAGAAGTTTGAACATCTACCTGTAAGTGTAGGTTCTTGAGAAATACATACACAAATCGGGAATATTTCTGTCGAAGACCTCACAAAGAAGGTAATGGCTATAGAGAACAGAGCAGAGTTGGGAAGGGAGAATGAGAAGGGAGAAGGGTACTACGCATGTTTATGAAACTTCATAGTAAATTTCCCAAGATTGCGGGTTCGAACCCGGCTAGGACCGATGGATTTTTTCGGGGCGTAAAAATCCTAAGTATGGCTTCCTTCGGAAGGGAAGTAAAGCCGTGGGTCCCGTGTCGTACATTTACGGCACGATAAAGAAACTCAAGCCTGCAAGAGAGGCCTCTGAGCAAAATTAGTCGGCCGTTTCACGCCCCGAGTTAAATGGGACGCTGATGACCTGAGATGTTAAAGAACTTCCATAAATCAATAAAAAAAAAAAAAATCATAGTAAATTTGTGATGTATATTGGTAGTATGCATATATGTAGGAATGTTTGTATGCATATATACGAAGCTAACCATAACAAATGTTACCGTTCTTGGGTACAATATCTTTTGTTTGTTAAACGGTCACCATCACCACCGCTCTTAACCTGTTTTATAGCAGATGTTTAAAGATATAGGGCATTAAAGGACCATAAAGGTATAGAAACGATTCTGTCATATAAACTATTGCTTAGAATATCAAAAAAAATAACGGACAGTGTAGCTCGTTCAGAATAGTTTTTAAGATATTCAGGTGGTCTCCAATTATCCATTAATAATGTTTAAAAAAATATGTGCTAATACTGGCTTAGATATCTCAATGAATTTACAGTTTACTTAAAAACATGAGCTTTGTTATACGTCTTGCAGTTACACGTCAATCATTTCATCCTGCAAGGGAATTGATTGCGGGTTTTCTGTGCTTTAGTGCCTATAGTTTTGTGAGCAAACATAACGACATAAATGAAACCAAGCCTCATTTGAGAAAATTATTAACTGCCCTCAGCAATATTCTCAAAAACATAATTTCTGGATTTACATTATTTACAGCGCATGGGCTTTGCCTGTCATACACAATTTAGGCATTTCGTTGGAGACCGATCTGTTTCTCCAGTGTCATCAAGTTTTTCTTCGCTATGAACAAGTTGTTTTCGGTTAGCAGTTCTGTGCTGTTTCCCTAAACCAGAGTTACCTCACACCAAGAAATATCTCCACCAGTTGGCTATACCCTGCGATACAAAATTCTGTTTTTACATAAGTGTCATTCATATACATTTTCTGTTCCAGTGTATTTCAACACATTAAATGCAATTGACACATAATTATGAAGTCATTTATACACTAAGAACAGATGTTAACCCCTGCATGCCGGGAGATTATGGACAGATAATGCCGCGGGTTTGGTCGGTCGAACGACTCATGGCCCATGCACTTGACGGGAAGATGGCTGACTGGGACGCATAGCACTTCTATCACCCGAGTTGACAGATAACAAGAAGGTGTTAATGTTCTTATATGTTATCGCGCTATCTTGACAAATAATAAATTAATATTCCAACAAAAGAACGTGTCGACCTTATTATATTTTACCACTCTATCTTGATAAATAACAACATTATCTTTTTGCCACTATATCTTGACAAATATTAAATATTCTAACAAAAGAATGTGTCAATTATCTTATATTTGTACTATTATATCTTTATACAAAACAAAAGAATGCTTCGCATTTCTTATATTTCACCACTATATGTTGACAAATTACACAGAACGAGTCGCTCTTCTTATACTTTTAATTAAAGTACCATTGCCAAACGGCACAATACAATTGAAACCCACATATTGTTATAAGCACACGAGAAAAATTGTAGTATTAAATGATGAATGGGTAAAACTACGTTAGTAGAATATATATTTTTTGCATTTTAAAACTTTTAAAGGTCCATAAAAATGCAAATGAGGTAAAATGCGTTTGCGATGGTGCAGGAAAAATCTTCTTATTAAATGGAACATAATTGCTTTTTACGCTTATGTTAGTGGAATAGATTATTTTATTGAATGCAACCGGTATATTATGCGCAGGAAAAATGATAGAAAAAGCGAGCGGAACAATACATAAAAACAAATATATTCAAACGAATATGAAAATAATAATAATAATAATAATAATAATAATAATAATAATGATACTGAGAGGATATATTGGAAAGTGTTCACTTTGTGTTAAAAGCAAGTGTATTTTGTTAGGTTACTAAACTTTATAACGGTGCCATGTTGCATTAGAATTCTCATTTTCATGCATTTGTTTTCGCGGTCGGTGTGTACGATACTGATGGCTAAATGCTAAGATCATGTTAAACTCCCCATGGGTTCCTTTAATTGCAACGAAGAGGGGGGCACGGAAGAGATATCCTGTGTGCTATGATATCTACCTTTTATATATTCAGTTTCTGGAGTTATGTTGCTATCACATTACAAAATAAAATACAACTTTATCACAAACGAGTTAACTAAGAAAAATTGACAAACGGTTAACAATTCAAAACAGTGTTGTCCATGGTATTTTGACACGGTATATGACAGTAAATAAATGTCGACAAAGTAAAGCTGAAATATTTATAGTTTTTTTTTTAAATAGTATTTAACTCCCATAGTGAGGCACAACAGGCGCAATATTTATAGCGAAACAAACTTAAGTGACAGTAAGAAATGAGGCATCTGAACCAAATTTCAGTTGCAGCCTTGATAAAAAAAAAAAAAAAAAAATGACCGCTTCATTAGCTGTATCCAGATTAGGTTTTCTATTAACTTTACAATGGAAGCTGGTGCCCTCACTTGTTGGGCATCTCGTTTTATTCACATATTTAGCAAACAATTTACAAACAAGTGATCAGACTGTAAGAACAATGCGACAGATGTAGAGCTCTTTCTTCGCTTGGCGTCAACTCAAAGTCTGGTTGAGATTCCCTTGAGCCATGTTCAACTGGCTCTCTTTACATGCGAGTCAAGTTTTGGTTAACAAGATTCACAATGGTCATGGTGACGATTTTCTGTGGACGTGGGTCGGTAATATTATTGGTATGAAGATCTGCTCCTTGGTTTAGTGATTATGTTTGTTGACTGCCGGCCTGGACTCCGGTACCTGTTAAGAAATTTTCCAAGTTAAGGAGCTTTGAAATGGGGTCTACCCAGGGTCCTCAGTTCTTCGATCTAAAATGTCACATGGTGTACTGATTGCATGCTCCCCCACAATAGTGTCCTCTACTAGTGATGTAACAAGACAGGATTAAGCCAAGTTTCATGGCGGCTAATACGCTTAAATAGATGAATTCTTATAAAGTCTCAGCGATTTCAGTAACTCCATACCGCGCCAATATATTGTGTTGTGGCTTCAACATGACTTAGTCGGTCGGTCGCGGTGGTGTAATGATAACCACACTTGTATTCTAAACCCGAGATCGCGGATTCGATCCCGGCCAGGATCGATGAATTTTTTCGGACGTAAACATTATAATTATGGCTTCCTTCGGAAGGGAAGTAAAGCCGTGGGTTCCGTGTCGTACATTTACGGCACGATAAAGAACTTCAATCCCGAAAGAAGAGGCGTCTGAGCAAAATTTATCGGCCGTTTTACGTCCTGGATTGAATGTGACCTGAAGTGTTCCAGAGCGTCCGTAAATAAAGCAAATCATAGACCTGACCTAATTCTGGTGCAAGATAATGCGCGTATTATTTAAAATCGTACTGATGGTTTGGCCTGTATGCTTATAAAACGCAACACGAAAATTTGAATCTGATATTGTTGCACATGAAGGACATACTCATACTAGAGTTTGATCAACAATGAAAATTTAAGTCAGTTAAACATTTTCAGTGGTTTTCTGCACATCCATTAGTATTATCCTTGCTGTATGAAACTTGATATCTTTAAATATGTTAATATTTTTGTAAAATATGCAATGCCTTCATGAGGTTTGCTCGCAATTGGAAGGGAATATTTTAATAAAATATAATCTAATTGCTTATCGTGAATTTTGAGAGTCAAAGTGAAGATTCATAAACAAAAATTCGTTCCAGAAAAAGGAAACTGAAATTGGAAGCTTATCTATAAATTGATTGCAACGTTTTTTTTCTTCTATTTTTTTTTTTTCTTTACTTAGATGGTGTTAGCCACTTGGAACACGGGGTAATAATCAACTCAGTGAGTTATATTTGATTCTCCCAAAATTTTAAGGGACATTTTCTTGCCACCAACAATTTGAATCTAGCCACATACCGTCATCCACACTTGACACCCCGCGATTTCCACCTTTTACTGACACTTAAATCCCCTTCGTCAACGTCGCCATGCACCCAACGAACCGGTTGAGATCTGTGTCAGGACAACTTCACGAGACTTGTTCATTATTGGCAGAATGGCAGAACCAGCTATCAGATGAGTTCGCGTAACTGAAAAGCACATTGTAGGGATTATTTATACGTTTAATTTGTTACACTGTGTCCGAGATATTCTCAAAGGCTCTGTATTTGTTGTAGTATTTTTGACAAACAGCAATAACGTGTCTTTAGGTATTTATATTCCACAATTAAAGACAAAAGCGGTTGTATTGTTTGATAGCACAACCCTTTCTCAATAAGATAATGAAATACGTCAGCTGAATGACTGTGACAATGGTTTCTATCTTTTCAGTGTATCTCATGCACATTGCATTTTCATTATCTCACAGGTTGCAGAAAAAATTCCAAGTGTGTAATCGATTACAGCTACGATTGAAGAATGCTGCAATTTTATCACAGGTAACATTTTCCTATGAAGAAGTTAGCGAATGTGATTGCTGATGATGAGAGCGCAAAGCCACTGCGCCTTTGATGACCAACTGAAATCCCTGCTGAAATTCCCAGATCATGTTCATTATTTCAAAGATTTGGATGTCAGGGAAACGGTCGGTGATGTACTTCCAGTACCTTGAGCATGTCACTATCACCAACTCACAAGGTCATATCTAAAGTTGATGCTCTTGTTGATAAGCTAAAATTGTAATATAAGGAACTCTTTGTTACACTAATTCAACTTTTAGAGAGGGACAAGCGATGAGACGTCCTGTAAAAGAGAGCAGATATGTGAAGTATTTGAGGCAACTACTTAAGCTGTATCCAGGAACAATTTGGCGGAGTAATGTTTTCGAACAGGGTCAAGAAAAAAAAGCAGAATTTGCAATAGTGCACTTTCCAATGTATATAACAAATTGTCTAAAAAGAAGGAATTAAGTAAAATTTCACACTATTTAATTCCACCAAGAAATTACACAAATAAAAATAAAAATGTCAAGTTTTATATAAACTTTAGGTTTCCTTAAATCTCAAAAGCAGTGCAGCCTTTTGCTGAGGTCGATGTTGTTCAATGCACGCAAATGAGTTTGAAACACGCGTGGAGTGCCTGAAATAACTTATCGTGTGTGTTATCATCAAATACTGTAATTCAATTAAATTATCTCAGCACTTAGATCACGAAAGTCAATTAGTGTGTGATGTAATTTTGGTAAAATGTTATTTACTATGGATAATCCTGTTTTTATTTGTTTATTTTATTCTAATACGTAGATAGTAAATCATACCTCTCACCTTGTAATTTATAAGCTCATTCAGGTTTACGTGCTTCCCAAAGAATCTGCTCCATTTTTTAAAACTGCGAACAGTTACATCTCTCTTTTCTTAAACCAACATGCATCATAAAAAACCAGATAATGTCGAAGTCTGCGGAACAAAATGTTTGTACAGAGGATGTTCGCAAACTTGCTGCAGGCTGCTTCCGGATAATGGCACGGTAGTTCTGTCAAAACCATCTGTTCAACTTGTTTTTCATACCTGGCAAATTGCCATAGTGCTTTCAAGGGGGCGTATAGTTGATGTGTTTCTACGCACCACCAATTAATATTCCCTATTCAACTTACGCAACTTTACACAGATATGCTCTATATTTCGATAGCGTAGAATTAAACGTAATTTGCCATTTGTTTGATAGAAACTACCAGCCTTCGTTGGATCTGCCTGAGTAAGTAGAATAATGCTGTGTTATGTAAACTTTATTAAACATATTTCCGATACGATTTGATTTACTACTGAAATCTAACACAATGATTGAAGTTTTATAGTTTTCATTTTGCATAAAGCTATTTTTGCTGGTTTAGGGCATTTTTATACCAGAGGGATATCTCAATAATTTGCCACATGATTTCCTCATTGCACTATTAAACAAGTATTGCTATGTCATCCTTTTGTATGGGCCTCGCTTCGCAAGATAGGGTGAATATGGCAGTCGGCAGCCGAACAAGTGTCATATCGATTCTCTCAACGCCGGTTAGTCACAGTGCCACCAACAAAACAGAAAAGATACAAGAAGCATGTTATTATAAGTCAAAAATCGAAGCGTTAATGCATGAACGAACAGAGCTTATTAAGTAGAATATTTTTGCAATTTAAAAATTGTAAATATGTCTAAATCGCTTATTTTAACAAAGAAGAATCTGTTATGTTTGCCGAGAGAAAAGATTTCTACGACACACCACACTAATTTTATAAATGAGAAATAAATTAAATTCTTTGTTATACCTCTTAGCCATGGCAGCAACAGAAATACTACACTCACTAGCACCTCAAGATACCCTCCCGCCAGATTTTGAGTGGGTCGCGCAGGTATGAACTGCCGACACCACCTTACTGAGGATGCGGGCCCAAATAAATAAATTGCAGGATCTTTGTTGAACGAAAGGAAGAAAAACAGGAACTGTGGCATTTCTGCCGTTTATTGAACAGTAACTAAAAGTATAAAGACGATCTCAAGACAGAAGGTGATTACATCCACATATTTCAGACATCTTTTTACAGCTTTCATTCACACGTGTCAGCGCAGTTAAATAAAACTTAAGAGCGTACAAGGGGACTTGTCCATGAAATGTACGCAGGTGATGCTGGTTTTGGGGGAAATTTCTGTAATTGGACATTACGGAACGTTAAATAAAACAATTGATTCACCACTAATATTCTTTATGATGAAGCATTGTTCTATTTGCGTGGACGTGTTTTGGCGCAAAATAACAGGTACTGGAGTAAAAAAAACTCAAATTTATACACGAGACCCCCCTGGCCTGACGAGAAAATCGGCTAAGTGCGCATTGAATTCATCTCGATTAATAGGGCCGGTATATTTTCAGAATACCATAAATGCAGAAAGATACACAAATGACAAAGAAAATATCAGGCGAAATCTTGACTCAGTTTCAGAAGATGAACCGAATGGCAATTTTCTAAAAAGATGCCAGATATTAATGGATGTAGCAAGACATTTTCATTATTTTCTGTCAGAATTTACGTGCTTATTTTCATTGCAGTTGTAAACGCGCGAACTTTGCGGCAATATTACATCCGCTTCTCCGGGAAATGCCGCTCTGGCTGCCGACTCGCCAAGTGCCGAGAAACGGGCGTCAAAACGATGAAAACCCCATTAATGTGTGTGTTTTACGCACTAGATGTTATATGTTTAACTATCTCAGAAACTATCGTTTGATTTTGCAATCTATGCAATAATGTGTTATGATTATTATATTATCATCAGATTTTTGCCATATGATATACCACTCATTTATTAACATTTTGACTGTTTTTGCAATTAATACCTCATTAATTGCAAAAGAAAGAGAGGCATTTCCATGCACTATTTTCTGAGAACCCACAGTCAGTGCACCACTGATTTTTGAGTGTGCATTTAAGCCTCAAATTGAATATTTGAAAAAGTCTCGCACGCAGGTGCGCTCACACAACTGAAGCTGTAGCAGACGCCCACCAGATCGCGAAATTGGAAAACGAAGATAAAAATTAACACCGCATTCCTTTCAAAAATGCCTAGTATATTAAAAACTTATATTTACAATAACAGTCTGATACTTAATGATGTTTTTATGAAGTTATAACTTTCAGTGTATTCAGTTTCATATTTTTAAATTTGCCTTTTTTACAAGGATAACTTGCAACTTAACAGTTTGTCGTTATAGTTGAAAAGTGTTGTCTGAAATTGAGCTTATTCTGTTAGCTACAGAGTAAAAATTTGCAGTGATAACATAGGCAATAAGTGGTTGCCATTCCAGTTAAAAGAAATGAAGTACTAATTCGTTGTAATTAACAAAGCGAGCAATTTGCCACCACACTGAAGGAAACTCCATGTGTTAGCAAGGGACTACCCTGTGTTATGTGTAATCACGAGCAAGTCATGTGTAAAGGCAGAGCTTTGCTATACAATAGCCTTGGGGAACGCGCGACTTTCAGTTGAACGATTCTGCTGAAAATTAAAATCGCCACGCATATTGCTTTAAGCATTCAAGCGTAAAGTTAGTGACGAAGTTTATTAAAGGCCAAGGATAGCACTAAAGGACGTTACAAATTGTGGTCGGCCTATTTATATAACCATGGGATCTAACTATAAAGTCTTCAGAAAGAACATTTTGTGTTTATTAAAGTTCAAAGCACTAAAAATAAAAAATACAATATTACGAATAACGACTACGCTCAATGAATCGTTTTGAAGGCCAGTACACCTAAACCTATAGGTTTTGAGTTCGAGTGCTTTAAAGGGTTTGATTATATCCTGGATGTCATTTGTTTCTTTAGGTGGAGAACTGACTGGTCGACATATATGCTACGTTCAACAAAACATTCTGTACACATATTTTCAGCCATTTATTTTCACCAATATTGGACGAAATTTCTCCGTTCGTTCATTGCAAAATAATCGCAAAACTAATAAGAACCTTATATTGGTTTATTATTGTCCAACAACCGCGCAAGGTATTGCAGAAGACCATGTGTGTAACTAAAGGTGTGTGAATGTTCTAAACATTAAAAATTCAGTATCACGCGGTAATAAATGTTTTACAAAGAAAGGACTTACTCCCGCGTTATTTATAAACCGCTTTGATGAAGTGTATCCTTCACATATGCAAAGGTAAGAAACGGTTAATCAATTTCCATTTTTTATCGCCACGGGTGGCCGAGGTCGTTAAGGCATGGACTCGTGGGCGGGAGGTTTAGGGTTCGGATCCCGCCAAGACCTTCCTCTCTGACTGAGTTTTTTTCCAGGTGTTTCTGAGTCCTCATAAATGGAAAATGCCGGGCAGGTACCCTAAACTTAGGCCTGGAACGATTCCTTCCTTAAAAAAAAATCCTTTCCCATTATTTCATCTCATGTATCATCAGTGTCTATCACCTGGGGTGCCTTTGTAGTAAAAACGGGTGTTAAACAACATTCATTCATTTCATTCAGTTTCCATCAGGATGAGAAAATATGGAGTAGGAATCACGGAAGGCGCTGACCACTCTTGTTGAAGAGGAGAATAAATCGTAAAGAAAATGCTGCGAGATTGAGCCTTTAGGATTCTGCAAAACATGTCCATATGAAAGTGAATGCAACGGGTACCGCAGTGGATGACTATGATGACAAGGTTTTTCACCTTGAGATGAAAGAAATAGAAGGAAGTTGTACAATCAATTATGATTCTGTTCCATGGTCCAAACACGTATTATTTCCTGTTCAGGCTTAACTACTTTTGTACCATTTTAATGCAAATTCTGTGTGACTTATACATTGTAACAGTCACTCTTTTTTGCGCATTCTATGCATTGTCTGTCGGTAAACAATATTTGAAAGGGAATTTCGATATAAAGGGTATAATGGTTCCCATACTCCGCTGCAAATATTAAAGTTCATTTTGAATTAATTGAAGATCCACTTATCCCCAAATTTACATCTTAAAATTACAATACATTTTCGAAATTAACACATTTAATTGAATGAAACAATACAAAATATTATAAATGGTTTGCAACCCAAAATATACAATGTTTAAATTTTTAGAATTATATTATGTTTATTAAGTTTGGTGCATAGTTATTAATTGATTATATTGAACAAACATTCCTTTTCAGATACAGTAACTATTTCTATGTTAGGCTACGAGCTTATTAATTTAATCTTATATCGTTAGATTTTAAGGAAGCATTAACGTTATTTTTGTGCTGCTTTCGTTTTGTGAGGTAATTTAGAAAACACACACTGGTATACTATCTTGCACTGTTTAAAGCTGATGAGAGAATACCAGAGAAGAAGAATCGGACATATGTGCCGTCCATGATAGGGAAAATGTGACTTAAATAGCAGCATTGTAACAGCTTATTGGAAAGTTTACACATAAGCAATAGGTACTTTCACCAACCTCCTTTAAGACACTTCTGTATTGTGCCACCAACATCTAAAAATAACAGTTTTAACTTGTGCACATAAGGGTAATCTTGCTTTTCTGGTATAAAATACTATGGATAAAACAAAAAGACTACACAAAAAAATTAAGTCAATTTATAGGATAAAGTGAAATTATCATGCGACCAATAAAGGAAGAGATAGAGCGCAGGAAAAACTAATAGAAAACCTGTAATACTTTTGATATTAAGCCTGCAGTTTATTAGAAAATAAAGTTGAAAGTTTCATCAGTTTGGCTACGTCGCCAAGAGTAGATATGTGATATTAAATATATATTTACAAATTTAAAACAAAAGACGAATAAAACGCACACATTTTACTGATTCTGGTCTTACACGAGAGCCTGCGAAGTTGCAAGATTTTATTCGTACTTGTGCTTTCAATTTAATTCATTCAATGCAGCAAATAGATAATGATCCATCATTATATTTTCTATCGATATAAATAAAAATCAGTATCACACCTGAAATAATTATCCAATAAGACAGTGCTGAACATTTCGGAAAGTGGTTCTTTTCTGAGAAAACCATAAACTTCGCGCCAGTACAAGGTGAAATATTCGCATAGAAAATTTGCCGGGTTAGAATTTTAAGTAATTACGTTTTCTTTTCCGCGTAAACAGGATTATGTAATTTAATTATGTAAATGAAAAAGGTTAATATACAGTACACATTGATGCTAAAAGATTTTGTGTTTGATATTTTACAGAAAGTGTGATGTAATATTTATAGATTACTCAGAACGAATAAATAAACATGGGTGTAATTTTACATGATAGGCACACAGTGGAATATAATTTTTAAAAGGCAGCAGTGCCACATCTGAGATTGGTATCAATACTTTTTTAAATACATGTGGCAACCGATTTTAAAATTCTTTGGTATATTCAGTTGCTCAAAAGTCACTATCCCATGCAATTTGTGAGCTAATTAGAACTACAAAAACAGCTGTTTTTATTTTATTTGTCACCTCTATTTTCTTATAAACTTCAGTTTAAATGTGGATATCTCTTGAGTGTTTCAGTTACTTTGATTTTATTTGGAACCTCCGTCAGTTAATCATATGTTTGTTAGCAACTTGCAATTCATACGCATTTTCAATGTTTAGTGTAGAATAACTTTTTTCACCTTGGAAGTCTGATAAAATTTCCTATCTGCAATGTATTTACACATGCAATAATATAGGAGCTATTCTGCCATTTTGAATAGAGTTAAACGCCCGTTTTTACTACTGAGGCACCACAGGCGATGGACACTGATGATACATGAGATGAAATGGTAAATTGGGAAAGGATTTTTTAAGGAAGGAAACGTTCCAGGCCAAAGTTTTGCGTACCTCCCCGGCATTTGCCGTTTATGAGGACTGAGGAAAACCTGAAAAAAAAACATCAGTCAGGGAGGAGGTCCCGGCGGGATTCGAACCCCAGACCTCCCTCTCACGAATCCGCGGCTTAACGACCTCGGCCACCCATAGAGCTTTTGCCAATTATGAAATTAGTAATTACTTGGGCGCCATCATGTAGTCGTTCGTTTAATTTCAACATTTTAATGAACTCGGCATTTTTAAGATACTAATATTCTGCATTATTTTCCAAATAGTCTTTATTGAATTGAAAGTTCTAACTTTATAAATATTTAAAGGTAAATATGCACATATAATTGCTCGGAATGAAAATGATTTCAGCTTTTACAACATGTTTAAGTTATGCAAAAACTACATTCTTTGCATTGTTTGGAACATACCGCACTTTATGCATTTGGTTGCCAATCCGCTCTATTTAGAAACACTATCCATTTATTTACACAAGAGCTTTTATAAGCCTTATCAACGGTGTTTATATCTTTACTACTAAGATCATGGCTAGCGCCAGCGTTTTCGAACTCCGCTTTACCTGTAACCGATTTTTTAACCTATCTCATAACTGGTCTCACGACAGTATACATTCATTCACGTAAAATGTGACAATATGTATTTTGGATGTGAACATTATTTTAAGTATGAGCCAGTTCGAAACGCTCATACGAAATTTATTCATATCTTTCCTCAAGAACTGCATTCCGTACAATATTGAGCACAAAACTGAATCTACTAGTTTAGCATAAATAAACATAGGAAAGACAAGATAAAACTAGCTAAAATCTTGAGCATTCGCCAACAAAACCATTGCAAAATTAGCACAAGTGGATGTTTCACAACGTAAAGGAAAATTTTAACAGTGAAATTAGAAACTTTATGGAGTTAGATATAAATGTGTGGATCAGAATGTTTTCCCGACATAAGCCGAGTAGAACAGCAACTCCGGCATCTTCCATAAGGTATACACTCTTAGAAGTCTGAGGGGAAAATATTTATGACTAAAGCCCATTATAATTATTGTGCTAATTTTAAAGACAGGTAAACTACAAAAGCAAGCAACAGAACGGAGGCATCCATCTTCAAACAGTGAATCAACTTGCAGAAATATCAGAAAATTCCACACATTACAGCTTGCCTTCGTGGATTATAACAGGACTTTTGACTAGGTCGAACATCAGAGCGTTCCCCAGGCACTGCACAACTAACGAACAGAATCCAAACACATTAGGATGCTGCACTAATTACAGTCAGGGCTTCGTGAAAATTAAAACAGAAATAGAAGTAAAGCCATTAAAGATGTGCGACAAGGTGATTTAATTTATCCGTAGCTGTGTGATGATATTTTCCAAAAACTGAATTGCAGAAATAGATATGGAGTGTGGCTTAGTAAAAATGGACTTACTAACTTGAGATTTACCGACGCTGAGGTACCATTTGCCAAATACTCATCAGAACTACAATTAATACTCCAAGAACTTTGTGATATCAGCAAAGATGCAACCTTTAAATGTAACACACCTAAACACTATACGAGTCAGGACATGCCTACTTAGGAAAAGTAGTTCCCTAATCTAAATAGAAAAGGACATTAAGAATTGCCATGGTATGGAAGGCATTCTCGAAGTTCATGTAACAAGAACATCGAAAGATGAAATATGAGACATTAGAAACCCTGTGTTGCTGTAGACTGCTAAACTCAAGAGCACCCTGCAAACATATCAACGACACAAAGAAAGGAAAATCTTGGGTATATCGCTCAGAGACGCAATCTCAAAGAAATCACGGCGAGAGTAACCATCCGCCCAACAAGCCACAAGAACAAAATGGAAGTAAGATGCCATGTCGCGAGGCTATGAGACGATAGACACAAAAGAAAACATGTAGCTGCAGACTAAAGCGAAAAACAGCATTACCACCTTTTATAATGCAGATTATCTCAGGCATTAAGCAGAGAAACGTGGGATATAAACGTCTAGTTTGACGTCATATACACCAGTCTTTAATAACATTGAAAGGAATACGATTTCCCCTATTATTTATCTCTTCATAGTTTTGTTTGTGTTTTTTTTCTTTTTTTTCTTTTTTTAAGTCTCTCTGGTGCTGTGAGATGTGCATAGAAGTATCGATTGAATTTCACCTGTTTTCTGCGTAACACAATTAGTGTCTTCATTTTCAGCATTTTGTGTATGTAACTGCGTGATTATTACAGGTATTGCCAAGCCATTTGCTATGCGGCTAAGTGCTTATGCGTTTCTTGATCTTGCCTGCCAGTTAAGACATCTTGAACTGCGTATCAAGTGAAAATTGTTACGAATTAGAACAGAAAATACAGACGTTCTGAGAACCTTCGAAACGGATGAAAATATACGAATTTGTAGGAGATGGAAAATATGTTGAAACCAGTAAAAGTCATTCAATCAATTTGACAATACATTTCATGTATTCACTAAAATTACTATTTGATATTGCCTTCCACAACAAATGGGACTTTCTTGTGGTTCTGCGGGTGACTGTGTATTTGGGCGATTTTATTTGATAAATTGTTGACGGAGCAATCTATTCTGAAAACTGATTTATGACCGTGACCAACAACTAGTGGAACGTGGAAAGTGCACGCGAGTAAATACTTAACTTGCATGGCTCTGAGAGTTGTTATACAAGCTTTCATCATGTGCCATATTATTTAAGCTTAATTTATCTCCTCTTTGGACTTGCATTATTGAACAAAAAGTTAGAGTTGCAACCAGTCAAAGCTGTCCATCGGTGTGCAATCGTTTTTCTAACACATCAGCTGGATGTGCAGACGTTTCAACCCAGTTGTAGCGACTAGGAAGGGTAAGTTTAAGAATGAAGCCCTTGCATAGTATATGCCAGCTTATTTTTGATGTTTTAAACTAAGTTAAATTATTTATTATATTCTCAATTTTATTATGTATTTCCAAACAGTGTATGGCAGTTCAGATATTTCCTATGATAATTTCCCAGCTAATACCGATATGCTTTTTATATTTCAACAAAGTTTAAGTGCAATCCATTTCTACCGATAGTGAGCCGTTCCAACTTTGCGGTACACCTTGAGGCTTTTAAGACTTAGCCTGTTATTTTTCACTCTCAGTATGTTATTGACTTTTGCTGACAGCTTGTAAACACTTTCTTTACATAATATGTCGGTCCTGGTGGCGTAGTGATAATCATACTTGCCTTCTACACCCAAGATCGAGAGTTCGAACCCGGCCAGGATCGATGGATTTTTTCTGGTGTAAACATCCTAAGTATGAAGGGAAGTAAAGCCGTGGGTCCCGTGTCGTACATTTACGGCACGAAAAAGAACCTCAAGGCAGAAAGAAGAGGCCTCTGAGCAAAATTTGTCCACCATTCACGCCCTGATTTGAATGGACCTCTGATGACCTGAGATGTTAAAGAGCGTCCTTAAATAAAACAAATCAACAATTTACATAATACTGGAAAATTTTGATTAATTGCTTTTTCTCATTTTGTTTTTATTCAATTTGTTGTTCTCCTCTACCAAATAAGTGCATGATTCTGCTGACCATTGTTCTGTTTCCACAAAGGATGCAGTTACTAAAAGTACCACGCTATGAAATTCCAAGCCTCCGGTGTATCAATAATTTCAAAACAATGTTCCCAAATGAATGATGATATCGACAAATATCATGCATACAAAACCAACCATGGTCATCAATGATTAGTGTAAAAACCTGAAGAAGAGATTTGGGCATACCATAACAAACATGAAGAAATGCTCTGGAGTTTTATATATATATATGTGTGTGTATTCATGTTATAAACTAACGGTATAAAGCTAAAAGTTGACTGCAAAGGTTTTAAAGAAAGCTACTCCAAATTTATACTACAAAAGGAAATGTGTTTTAATAACTTTAACGTTTAATCAAACTGTAGTATAACAAAAAATGACTTCCTCAGCGATAAAGCGCAAGTTTAAAGTTCTGTACATGTGGTGTGGCCTTCAAAACCTTAGAAATTGTACTTTCACATCCTTAGCACATAAATAAATATAGAAGATGCACCTTTTCATCAAAATATCTTTAAATTTTAATTACATGTATTAACAAACATCTCTAACTGAACATTTTCTTGTATAAAATGCTGTTATAAGAAATATTAAAATATCATTATAATGGGAAAATTGTAATGAGATAAAGAATAAGCATAGTAAAACAGTTTTAACTTTTAATTTCCAGGATATCATGGATGAAAATTCACTTTTAAGAATTTCAATGTTTCTAGTGTGAAGTGACAAATATACTTGGAATGTTAGTTATTCTGCTATATTTCTTTATCAACTAAGTAGCATATTCATTGTTGAAATCCATTTCTCAGTGGCTTCAGCGACGTTGCACATCACGCGTTGGTGGTTTTTCGTGTTGCTGTTCAAGTGTTTTTTTAAAGCGAAGTTGCTACCTGCGAGCGATACAGTGCGGACGTATTTTGTAGTAGGATGTAGAGAAAGTGTTGGGGAAGTTAAGGAGTGCAGTTAGTAGCCGATTCGCGGATAATAAATCGGGACATGCCGAGCTGTTGGCGACCGTACAAAATGCGGCGGTCTCCATTGAGCAGGCAGAAGCACCAGTAAAAGAGCTCGAGGCACGTTGTGGACAGTGGAAGATAAACTAAGAGTACATCGAAAATCAAACTAGAAGAAATAACATAGTGATTTATGTGATATCGCAGGATGAGCACGGACTGACGCCTAGAATAGTGTTACACGTGGTGGCTCAGACCGAAGTCGATCTCAGGTTAGAAAACATTGTGCTGTTGATAGGGTCGGCAAACACGGCACTACGTGACCGATAATGTGTAAGCTTTTGGCTTACAAATGAAAGGAAGAGATTTTCCGAGCAAGTAAGCACCTACGTGGTACCGGCATCTTCATAAAAGAAGATTATAGCGAGAGCGAGAGTTCTGTATCGCCCTATGGACAGCGCGAGAAAACAGGGCTCTGGGCGGTAATTAGATTCAACAAAATATTTATAAATGTCCGCTTAAGATATAGAGCTGAACTGGAAGAAATTGACAGAAGGGCAACAGAGGAGGTACCAGCTGAACTTCGAAACCAGGAAGCCTACCTTCTCAGGAGCAGTCTGCAGATAGCAGTAGGCAGAACGTGGGAGTGTCGAAGGGACATCGGACCCAGGAATCTGGCGATATCTCACAGAGAATATCTGCAGTAGTCAGCGAGCTCTACACCTACAAGCGGTAACAGAGGTGCCATACCCAAGAACAATGAACCCAATGAACTGGGGTCTTTCATTTCATGTGATGAACTGAGAGAAAATTGTTCACCACAGAACAATGGAAATAATAAATATTCCCCATAGCAGAGATTTACAGCGATATTTTCAGATATATTTTTATATATTTTTCATCAGCGGGGCCAGAAAACATAATCATTTGAGTGATAAGTTCTTTGGATTGCGGGGTACTCTATATATCCTGTAATTTAGATTTGTAAGAAACTGCAAAGCAGGAAAACTGTAGATTATTTGAGACCTGTGGTACAAATCTTTCCCAAAATTTAATAAACTTATCACTTTAGTGCAACATTGATGAATAGTTCCTGGGTTTCAAGGACGGCTGCAAATTTCGCATGTATTATTCCCAACCAACGGAGAAATACATGGCCTTAAACTTCTGTTTATGTACGAATCTCATTAAGAGATAAAATATACTTTTAATGAACCTAACCCTCTGACATGTTATTTGATGAAGGAATTAGAAATATACAAATTTAATTTTAATTATGGGCCATTGTTTCACTTCTTTTCTCTTTCTGTTTGAGATGTTATCTCGTAATTTAACCTGGTTAGCACATTACGGAGAAACAAACAATGCATTTCTCCAGAAATTCTCCAATCTTGCTACATAAAGATGACTACCTTTAATTCCCATAGAAAACCTAGTTAAGTTTGTAACTACAATTTTCTTCTGGGCTGTTGTGCCGTGGACTGCTGGAGAAGAGAATTCCAGACGTTTCGTCCCCGCCACCGAAGATGTCCGCCGTAGTTGCTAACGAAACGTCTGGAATTCTCTTTTCCAGCAGACCACGGCACAACAGCCAGTTAGATCCATGACTTCGGCCGTGAAAACCTACGTTCTAGTTAAGTTCGTCGATGATGCACCCGGACTCGAATTTAATAACCTAAAATGCTTTAAAAAGTTCTTTATTACCTTAAAAGTAACTAAAATGGCCTAAAAATTAAAATGCCATTAATTTAATCATCGTTCACCACCATTTCTCACTCTTTACAGTATTGCAGTAAGGTAGAACATATTTTGTATGCTTATATTGTGAAAGGAGGGCCATTATCAGATAGAAGATTCTTGGAAATTGTATATTTACTGAAATAGTATAACTGCACTGCGCGAAAAGCTTCCGTTGCGTTTTCTTTGTCCCTGTGCTTCAAAATCTCACTTGTATTGTTCTCTACTTGAACGTTGTCCCATGCTGATTTTCTTTATTTTGCAGTATAGAACACTACCATCAGTTCAAAATACAGTATCGCCGTACTCCGAAACAAGATGTTTTCATTTTTACTTACGTGACGTTTTAAACTTGACTGACGCACGGGCTGCAAAAAACTGAATCGCAGATGCAGAACGGAACGTGAAGGAACTGTTGGGCTGGCAAAAGTTGCAGCTTGACTTTGCGCACGGCAAGTTTGAACTTGCAAGTCCGTTAAAGGAATCCGTTATTGTGCGAAAGAGAAAGAGAATATCTTGCCCCTGCGCACCACTTCTGTAGCAATTATCATTTCTAAGAAAACATTAGTTTTGTGATTGAGTCAGAGAAATACGCGCGTATCAATAAGTGAAAGTAAAAGGTGTCCATGTGAAATTTTTAGTTCATGAAATAAGCTGTTTTTGAGATAATAGGCACCCAAATAGTTCACTAAAACGCAATATAAAGTTCCAGCAGTTGTTCGAAAGATCAAAGTCGTCATAGCAGGTAGCAGAGAAGTCGCTTATTTTCAATATAGTATCGCCCTTGTATCATTAAAAAAAATGAAATGAAATGAAATGAAATAAATGCAAAGTCATAGAAACCCGTATCCTATGTTGTCTTATCCTTAAACAGCGACGATGCACAGTGTTCAGTTTTTTGTTATTTATTCTATTTAACCATATTAACTAGCACAGATCTAGGGTGTGTGTTAAGTTCTAAGAAATCTTACGGTATACCTTTTACTGCCCCGTATACTACTAATTAGTATTTTATTTTGACATTTGCAATGTTCCTAATGAACTTAGGACCTTCTACAAGAATAAATAAATAGATGAATAAATAAAACCTATAAATAATCCCGTACTCGCCAAAGAATGGTAAAAGTTTTTCTATTAACATCAAATATGCAGTATACTCCAGCAATATTTCAAATGCCTAAAATCTATATACAATTTAATTTCTATAATGAAACAAAAAGAATTCATTTATTTGGGAAACTGTGTAAGATGCACGCGGTCCATAAAAACAAGTATGTATCTTCATTTAAAAATTTTCAAAAATAATTGCATATTTATTTCCCTCTCGTTCAAGAGTAAGCAGTAATAATTGTAAAGAATTTTTCAACCTAAGCTTTTAGTTTTAAAGTCAACTAACTTTGAATTTTAATATTTATTTAATAAACATTATTTATGTACTAATATGAATAATATTTTTGTTCTAGATGATGAATTAACCCATGTTACCATTACTATAACATAAAGAAACGCCTTATCATTTAAGGGTTGATAAACTTACATGAAATTTTACGAATTGGGAGTTTATACCGCGCCTTTATTCTGCTATGCAATTGAAGTTAATACACTAGCAGAAACCGGTTGACCCTCATTTGAAGCGAGATTGCCGCTATGTGTGGAATTAAAGTTCCGCTGACGTATGTAATTGATTTTGCTCAGCCGTGTATATCACGGAAATTCTAACATGCATAGGAAATACATGTAAGACTTTCTACTGTGTATTTGTGTATGTGGAAGTATGTCCTAGAACTTGTAGAACAGAAGTTCGTGCTAACTTTCACGAGAAACATTTCCATCTAGAAATGCAATTTTCAGATTGGAGAACAACGTTTTCCAATCCAATGCGTATTCATTGACAAGAAGTCGAGTTCAAAAAAAAAAAAAAAAAGGATTTTAACAGAGGAGAAGCTTGATGAAATATGCTATCGATTAGAAACTTCTCGAACGTCTTTAACACGATTAGCTAAGCAAGTTGGTATATCTGTCGGCAGTGCGTATAAAGCCACTCAGCTGTTGCATCTTCATCCCTACAAAATTATTGCTGTACCTGAAATTAAAAACCGCGGAAGCGCTGAAGCAAAATATTTCGGAGACAGTTTACAATATTCGGGACGATGAATTATGACAATTAAACTAATTTCAAAATTATTCAAGCATGTATCATAGCTGAGGGCAGGCACTTAGTGCATCTATTATGATGGTGAGTACAATATTGATTATATTTACTACTAATAAGCTAATAACAAACGAAACAAGCAATGAATGCGTGCTATGAGCTCAAAACCTGCGCCTTCAATTTGATTATAATTATAATTTACTTTACCTCAATAAATACACATCGTAAATGTGGATTATCTTTGGATAGAAATAACTTTGACAGACTGCATTGTCAATCGACGTAAATAAACTAAAGATCAGGAGGCCTGACCCCTCATGCAGTAGCTTCCCCTAGCTTCCCCCAGTAGCCTCAATTTCCGATTGCGTAGCAGAATGGGGATCCTGTATTGCGTACGATATTTTAATGGAAATGTTTCATTATAATAAAAATGTATAACCACACAGATCAGCTTACATTTATTATAAAATTATAACAGACAATTAATACGATATATGTATTTCTGTATGACTGGACCCGGTGGTAATGATACGCGAAGTCAAGCTTATTTACAAGTGAAGCGAACCTAGTCAATTCAGGAGTTCAGCAACAAAACTTAAATGTGAATATTAATTAGGTTCACTTATATCAATGAATCTTATTAAATATACCTTTGAAAGTGCCTTTACAGAAAGACAACTGCAGTCAAATTATTCCAGTCATTTATAGTTTTACTTAGGAAGGAAAATTTCCATACATCCGTTCTCTGTTGCCTGCATTTGATTTTGAAACTATGGTCGTTCCTAGGCATAGTACAGATTGGATTTTAATGCGCGCCTTACAATTTAAATATTCCACTTTAGATAAAGAATTTTCAATAAGAACTTCGGTAATGTTTAAAGGACGCTAATATTATGTACTTGCTTAAAAAGAAACTTCAAGGGAAAAAAACTCGTCGCATATTCCGAGAACGTAAATGTCGATAAGCACACGGTTCAAGGATATCTAAAAATTGCGTGCTAACATTGACTTAGAGCAAGAAAAACTTCTAGAAAATATCTTATGCAGTCAAAGGACACTCCTACACAGATTTGAGCCGCTGAAACATTTATTGCAGCAGCCACAGTTTGCTTCTATTGCTGGCCGTTCAGTTCTGTGTAGAACAATGAAAAATAAATTATAATAAAGTAGCATTTTACAGTTACCTTTCACCATCATTAGACTGTATTCCTTGATTCGTGCCTAGGTATTATTTTGCATTTTCTCCCCTACTTCCTTTCGTGATTAGTGCGTATGACTTTGAAGTACACCTAGCGTTGAGATCCATTAGCGTTTAAGCTTAAAGAACATCTACATACTTTAATCTTTATGACGTGGTACAGATATTACTGCTGCGAGCTTTCACTCTGTTATTACCACCTGACACGTCAACTTCAAATGTAATAGTTTTCATAAACGAAAACTTTCATCTGAGATCTTTTAAAGAGAGTTATTGGCTTACCAACAGCCATAAGGCACCTTTATCTACGACATGTTGAGACATAAAGTACTTTCTTAAACTGGGCTTTAGAGTAAGTAATGTAAATTTTGAATTGTTCTTATACTAGACGCATATAGAATTTTAAAATATTTGATGTACACTTTTAATTATAACTTTTTAAAGAATGGTTTTTAAATAACGTTTAACGCCCGTTTTTACTACTGAGGCACCACGGGCGGTGAACATTGGTGATACATGAAAAGAAATGATATATTGGGAAAGGATTTTTTAAGGAAGGAAACGTTCCAGGCCTAAGTTTAAGGTACCACCCCGGCATTTGCCAGCTATGAGGACTGAGAAAATCCTAGAAAAAACCTTACGGTCCTCGTGGAATTCGAACCCCAGACCTCCCGCTCACGAGTTTGCGTCTTAACGACTTCAGCCAAGCCACCCGTGGCGGTACCTTTTAAAGAATGACTTAGATATTGTAATTGAAAGTTTAAAGTGATGTAAATATTATTTTTAATTTAAAATTATTGCTTCCCATTTTAAATATATGTATGTACTTTTAGAAACGTTTTATATAATTTTATATTTTATAACGTAAAAACATATTGTAACATTTTAAATTTAGAGTAATTATGCACAAGATCGTGATTCACGTCGAATTTAAAAAAAAAAAGTGTCTTAAATCTTGCAAATGAAATGTTTTAAAAAATTTTGTTTCCCAATGCTAATTTTTTTAATTCCCTTTGAACTTCCTGATGGAAAAACGAAAAATGATTCTTTGTGATTTCTTATGCTGTATAAGAATTTAAATTTGTGCTGCTGGGCGTTGCCTTTAGGCTTTATTTTCTTAGATTTTATTTGGCACATATTTTACCAAGTGATGCAGTTTACACCTAAATCATTAAAGTTATTACTAAATATTAATATCTCTTAACTGCGCAATTTAATAAACAGTTAATATAAAAGTATTAATTATATTTAAAAATACTGTAAGAAAGCACATAAATGTGTTTACTTTAGTATAAGACATTCAAATAATATTATATTAAAATAGCTAATATTAATATTTCATTACATAGCAGCTTAATAGATATATTATTCATTACAAATTTATAAACATTAACATTAAAAAACTAATATTACTCTTTACGAGCATACACAATAATACAGGATATCTTTCATGTGCTTGCAAACTTTCAGAATGTTTCACTCAAAATAAAAATATTTTGTAATTTCAACATAGATTTTCATTAATTTATATAATACTCTTTTTAAAAAAGATGTTTTGTATATGAAATAGTCCATCAGAACTCTATTATATATATTTAATAATACAATGCAACATAAAATTCCCATATAGTACATCAATTTTAAACAATTGTACTTTAATGAAAAACTGCGTAAAAAGGGCAGATTTGTTAAAAAGTCACATTTTAAATTAATTAAATTACGGGTATTAAAACCTAGAACTTGTATTTCATATTTTATTGAAAATTTATAAAATATCAGAGGTTAAAAATATAGCATAGGATTTAATCTCAATACTGCACACTGAAAATGCTTTACAATAACTTCATCTATAAATTTAAAGTCAACTATTATGATATTTTAATGAGATTTTGATGCCTTTACCTCCTTGGAATTGTTTTCTAACATAGACTTTTACCAAAGCATCTGTCCAATTACATGGCCACCATCATGTACTCACTACATGTTTATTTATTCGCTTTTAATTTCCCTTGCGGCTTGCTCAAATTTTCAGGATGTCGGAGGAATTAATTAAGGGTTTGGGGAACAAAAAGTGCACATCAATTGTCTAGTGTCAAGAAAAAGTCCTGGATGGCAGTTTGAAATATTTGATTTTATTTTAACTGCATCTTTCTTATTTAATGGCTATAGGTCATTATAAAATGATATTTGTTACAGGCTTTCTAAAAAAAATGGTTAACGTTATTAAAGTGGAACATTTATTGAATATATAATGAACATTTAAATTACTTTACCAATGATATTTTAAAAGTTACTAGTATATGGTTTAAATATGTCTGTATCATTCCTGGAATGAAAAATTTTATTTGATTTCTTCAATATTTTGCAGCATATATATATAACTTCTTCGAAATTTAAAAAGACAAATTAAAAATTCTACATAGTTAAAACATGCAAAAGACTTCAACAATTATGTAAATTAAAATTAGCTATGGGAAGTGGAAGCTGAGAAATAGCATAATTTTCAGGAAACAAACATTAAGATTGTGAATACAGTGTAATATTATAATATGAGCAGTCACTTGTTTTGTTCTTTTCTCCCTTGATTCCATTACTCCATGGAGTGAAATAAGCAAACAATAATCTCCTGCCTTTTTAAGACTGTTTCGAAAATATTTCACCAATAGGATCGTCATTTAGATGACAAAACAGTAATATTAACATGCTCATCCTGCATAATGAAATTTAATTAATTGATGACTACAGTTCTCAATGTATTGTAAATTAAATATATTTCTCAAAGCCTTTTCTATCAATAAAATTAGGAGACATTTCTTTGTAGCGTACTTGAAAACCGGAGTATTAAGAAATTTGGGGTTATTGAAAGGTAAATAGACATAATAATTCATTTGTTTTATTATAATGTCGCTGGTTTGCAGAATAGCCACATTCATTCAAAATAATTTTCTCCTATATATGGCTATGTTTGTTAACGAGAAAATTATACATAATTGTATATTATATGCATGCGCATATGTGTGTCAGAAATACAGTAATATATGCACTCAGTACATAAATTATAGGACAGTGTTGAAACTTTATTTTTCACATTTAAAAAAATTATTTTATCTTTTTTTAAATTTCTAAAAATTTCCAAGACAATGTATCCTCTAAATATTATTCATTGGTGAGAGACATATTGAATAAGTAATTATTAATTTCAGAATTTTGCAATTGCGAAAATTAATTACCTTTAAAATATTTTCATAAGAACTATGATTTAAAAATGTTCCATATCACAATCATTATACGATCTATACTTAAACTCTCGGTGGCGTATAAATGGTTAAGAAAAAGAACACAGATATATATTGATAACACACTAGAATCGAAATCTATGATGAATGCTAAGTAGATTTGCCCCTCCCCTCCAGGGGAGATTATCCAGTGCTATGTTGGTAAAAATAGTAATTAGACTGTTGTGTGTACAAACAAGGCTGCGTTTCAATTGTTTGGCTTTAAAAAGTAATTTTGAACACAAATGTTTTCTCATATTCTTTATTTTGTAATTACTCAATGCCGTGTTTGCATCTCGGTTTGCTAATAACGAAATATTAGGTTACAAGATTCTCAACTAAAATGTTTATCGGTCAGTTAACCAAAAACTATAGAAACATTGATACTAAAGGCAGTCAAAACGCCAATGTTTATCAGTGAGTTAACCACACACTTTAGAGACATTGATAGTAAAGGCAGTCACAACGCCAATGTTTATCAGTCAGTTAACCACACACTTTAGAGACATTGATAGTAAAGGCAGTAAAAACAAGAACGTTTATCGGTCAGTTAACCACACACTTTAGAGACATTGATAGTAAAGGCAGTAAAAACAACAACGTTTATCGGTCAGTTAACCACACACTTTAGAGACATTGATAGTAAAGGCAGTCACAACGCCAATGTTTATCAGTCAGTTAACCAAACACTTTAGAGACATTGATAGTAAAGGCAGTAAAAACAAGAACGTTTATCGGTCAGTTAACCACACACTTTAGAGACATTGATAGTAAAGGCAGTAAAAACAACAACGTTTATCGGTCAGTTAACCACACACTTTAGAGACATTGATAGTAAAGGCAGTCACAACGCCAATGTTTATCAGTCAGTTAACCACACACTTTAGAGACATTGATAGTAAAGGCAGTCACAACGCCAATGTTTATCAGTCAGTTAACCACACACTTTAGAGACATTGATAGTAAAGGCAGTCACAACGCCAATGTTTATCAGTCAGTTAACCACACACTTTAGAGACATTGATAGTAAAGGCAGTCACAACGCCAATGTTTATCAGTCAGTTAACCACACACTTTAGAGACATTGATAGTAAAGGCAGTCACAACGCCAATGTTTATCAGTCAGTTAACCAAACACTTTAGAGACATTGATAGTAAAGGCAGTCACAACGCCAATGTTTATCAGTCAGTTAACCACACACTTTAGAGACATTGATAGTAAAGGCAGTCACAACGCCAATGTTTATCGGTCAGTTAACCACACACTTTAGAGACATTGATAGTAAAGGCAGGTTTATCATAAACGGGAGCGGCTACGTGGGAGTGCTGCTTCAAGAATGTCTTTAACAGGAAGCAGCCTCTCGGTGACGTGACTGCTGGAGTATCCGGTACATCTCCCCAGCATTTGCCAGTTTGAGGACTGAAGAAAATCTGGAGGAAAAAAAAAAGGTCATGGAGAACGGTCCTGGTGGAAATCGAACCCAGACCCCCGCTCACGAGTCCGCGCCTTAACGACCTCGGTTACCCGTTGCGGTGGCCAGAAGGCGAGCGATCGAAGCTTTGAACTTGTTTTGCTCTGTGTAGCGCACGATACAGGAAGGAAACTTTCACAGTGTCGTAAAAGCATGAACAGGAAAACTTCTTTTCTCGATCACAAACATAGATGCTATTGTAATGATGAAAATACATGAAATTTCATCTTATTTTGATAATGAATGATAGGAGGGATAAATCAATGTCAACCCTTTCTTCATCTTTCGTAATCATAACGTTATACTTACTTAAAACTGTTAAGTTTCCAGTAGTTTTAATAGATGCCACTATTGCTGAAGAACTTCCGTAATCTTTGTCTTAAAGTTCTTCGAAATTCACGTGGGACGTTAATGTTATAAAAAGCAATAAAAAATAACAAAGGTTCTATGAGCCTCACAGTTTATAATTTCTGTAATATGTTACAAGCCGCCGGTCCCGTGTCGTAGATTTACGGCACGTAAAAGAACCTCAAACCTGAAAGTAGAGGCCTCTGAGCAAAATTTGTTGTTCGTGAAGGACGGTAATGACCAGAGATGTTAAAGAGCGTTCTTAATAATAAAACATAAGTAAAAGCACGCTATGTGAAGTAAAATGTAATGAAGTAAAATTAAAAAATCTGTTAGTGGATAAATATGTGTTGCTCCAATACAAAGCGTTTTAGCACGTGGCAGAAATTTTGTCTTGTTCGAAGTAAAAAGAAGAAGAAAAAAAAAACCACCACGAAAGAAAATGTAAATATAAATGCAGTGACATTCTATCGGTTTTTAGTCGGTCCTGCTGGTCCAATGGTAACCCTACTTGCCTTCTAAGCACAAGATCGCAGGTTCAATCTAGGCCAGGATCGATGGATTTTTTTCCCGGGTAAATATCCTAAGTATGGCGTCCTTCGGAAGGGAAGTAAAGCCGTGGGTCTCGTGTCGTACATTTACGGCAGAAAGAAGAGGCCTCTGGGCAAAATTTGTCGGCCGTTTCAAGCCCTGATTTGAATGGGACGCTGGTGACCTGAAATGTTAGAAAGGATCCGTAAATAAACCAAATCGAAAAAAAAAAAAATCTCTTACATTTGTTCTGTTTCTGCAGTATAATTATTAAAAGTTACTTTAAAATGCTGAAGGGAAAACCATTAATTAAACTTGTGTAATTAGATGAATGTTACTTCAGAAGATGAAGTTGGAAGTGTAGCTTGATGTTAAGAAATCATTACGTTCATTTGTCAGAAAGTTTTGTTATGTATAAGCAGATCTCTGTTAGCAGTCTGTCCATTACCAAAGAGATCACGTTTCATTACAACGCTCTTTAGCTGCTCATAATAAACAGCTGTTTTGACAGAGCCATAATCAATTTTGTAGACGGACACGTAAGAAAGACTGAGAATTTTTTATTATTTTGGCACGCATTTTGGTCATAGTCTGCCTAAAGCATAAACAGGTTCTTTTACAGTACCTATGATCTACCATCAATCCGCATGACACGTTAAAAACGCTTGTATAATGTTTGGTGAGAATTATTCCTGAGTGGATGGAGACAATGTATAAAGCTAAATGTAAAAATAGAGGCGGTCGTTTGCTATAAGAAGACTTTGATCATGCACATGGAGATAACATGGCAGGCAAAGATGCATATTCCATTATCGCTGTGACCACATTAACGTGCCATGCGGATTGATGGTAGATCATAGTTACTGTAAAAGAACGTGTTTATGCTTTAGGCAGACTATGACCAAAATGGGTGTCAAAATAATGAATAATATAATAAAAACTCAGAATTTTACGCCAAATCTTATAAGAACTATAGTTATAGATTATTAAGATAATCAAGAGAAATAAACAAGAATTTTGACCAAAAGTAGAGGTATTTTATGTGCTTATAACGTAAAATATGTTCAAAATAATTTACAACTATTTTATTAGAACTGTACAATTTAAACATCCTGTATGTAAACTTAACACACCACTCTCGAGCAATTAAATTATCAATAGTGTCTTAATAGTGCGGATGCTTCAATTCCTTTCAGTTTTGGACAATGCTGAAGTACCTGTGTTTACGAAAGGTTCACAGCGCTGGACTTGCAGTGCTTCATAGTAAAGACTACTCTGTTAACCACTGAAAACATTCCTGTTAAGACACGGTGTCATGTTGCAAGACTCGCAGTAGCTCACGTCGCTTTTTGCACCCTCCCAAACTTCTTGTCCCTCTCATGACTTGGAGAGTCTAACGGAAATGTCAATAAAGAGAGGTTTAAACTTTGAAACAAAGGACGGCAACTCAAGCGAAATGGACATCATTGCGTTGCATAAATTACGCCTTGCATGCTTAAAACACGATTTGAATGGAACATACATATTTACCTGAAATGTAGTAATCTAAATATTTTCATATCAACATTTAACACCCAATATGTTTATGGGCCAATTACTTCCTTTAATTAAAAACAATGCAATGCTTGGCTGGACTGAAATGAACTACTAAAAATATAAATACCATATCCTATACCCCTGGATTAGTGTAATACAAAGCTTTGCATATGCACATTTCAAACGAACCTGAGAATATTTTGACATTAAAGTAAACCATATAGCTATCAGATTTATTTTGGAATCAAGTAAAAATGTTATTAAATGCATTTTAATATGTATATTGAATTTTATACAAATACAATACACCTATCCCTACTTTTTAAAACGTTGTTTAGCTATTATAATTTTTTTACTTTTACTGGTATAGTGATTTAGGCACTTGTTTTATGGTCTGTAATACGGTTATTAAAAAATGTCACCACGGGTGGTCGAGGTCATTAAGTCGCGGACTCGTAAGCGGGAGATCTGGGGTTCGGTTTCCATCAGGACCGTCCTCCCTAATTGGGTTTTTTCAGGTTTTCCTCATAAATGTCTAATGCCGGGGAGGTACCCTAAAACTTAGGGCTGGAACGTTTCGTTCCCTATAAAATATCCTTTCCCAATTTATCATTTCATCTCATATAACGTCAGTGTCCACCGCCTATGGTGCCCCAGCGTTAAAACAGGCGTTAAACCTACTCAAAAATGAGATGTTATTTATGTCTTCCTACAACTGTCGTCTTTAATGTGCTGAATCCATTTTTAGTAGAACAGAATTATAACAACAAAAAGAACAACAGAAACAGAGTAATGGACTGAAAATTATTATTATTATACTATTAGCGTTTGTTACACATATTGAATCCAACTATCAGGAAAAGGCTTCAATTTTTCCCAATTTGGAAACGCATAGCAGCATTTGAAACTCATTTAACCTGTGAACATATTCGTGTTAACTGCCAATTCCTACAGCTGCTAATACAAGTGCATGGAAATGAACTATAATGGGTGTTAATGAAGACCGCCTCCTTGTTCTAATGGTTAGATCTGATGACACCTATCCGGGTTCTATCTGCGGTGCTTGATTAAGAATTTTCTAAGTTACAGAGGTCTGGAACGGGGTCTACCCAGTCTCCTGGGAACAAATGAGGAGCGGCATGAGTCGTTCGATCTCAAAAGTCTCATGATGGCGACTAACGGGGTATCCGCATGATGATTACATACCCTCGTGCATTACAGTCCTCCATCAATGACGTTGCAAGTCGGAGGCGGAGGACGCAGCGGTCGCGTGGAAGGCCAAGGCCCGATATCAGGCAGTCGCGTCATAGAGAACAAGGAGGAGGAGGGTATTAATGAACTACAGCGCATCATTTCAGAGATTGTAGGGGGGTCTTAAACAAGTAACTTAGAATAGGGAAACTGTGATCCACGAAGAAAATTAATGTAATTTAAAACGTAATAATTATAAATTAGTGTTATAGAGAAATAGTGTAACTATGTTTTAGAATGTTTTCACACCTGCTAGCGAATTTCTACAGCTCATCATCAGGTTTTCAAGAGTCAGTACTTTACTATAAAATCTCTAATATGTCGGACTAACCGTATGACGATAAGACAATGAACAACGGTTAACTTATTTATTATATTAAGTGCATAGAGGAAGGTATGGCGCCTAATGGATAAGACAAGAATGTACGTTCATGTACACGGATGAGTGCATTTGTTTCATTTTAAATGTTATGGGGAAATTTAAAAACAATAATAATAAAAATAATCGAGAAAATAGGTCGATATCAATGATTCGCTTTTACTATATGCTCAACAACTTTTGCCCCATATTGTTCGGCATAGCTTCGAATTAAAACTTCATCAATCGCTGGGGTACTGGTCCTTCGCAAACGTTGAACTTTGAATTGATAAATGATGGATCCCTTATCTCAAGTTGCTTGTCAGTGACCTCTATACAATCTCTGCAATGATTGCGAAGTAGTTAATTAACTATCACATTTCTAATACCAGTACCTGTCCATAAAATTCAATTTGCCAATTAAAATGTAGCTAGCCATATGAACATATTTAATTATTCATTATTTTTAACTTTAAAGGTGTTCAAATGCATCTAAAAATGCCAAAGGTTGTAAAATTAATACCCAAACAATGTGCTATCATTTGTTTGGGCGCCGTTAAGCACAGCACATATCGAAAAAACAATATAAATAATACAATAAGTGATGCGAGGCAAATCGTAGCATAGGAGCTTGAACAAACAAGTGTAAATTAGTATAATGTTTCTATAATATAAAAATGATGCACGTGGTACAAAATGCTTTCCTTGTAAATATTAGGCAGCCTCCGCAGTCGTGTGTTCAGCAAATCCTTAGGTCCCAGGTTAAAATCCCATTAGATCAGTTGCCTAGGTTAGGTTTTAACCGCAATATTCCTTAGCCTGAAAATATGAAATGCAGGTAACTTCTTGCGTTTGGAATAATTTATGCACTCATTGCATGATACATTCATTTATCATCTCTTTATATCTTTGTTGCTTTAAGGGACGTAAAACTGTAACAAACAAAAGGTATATTATACTAGTTTCAAAACGTCTGCTTATGTTTGCTGCGAGACAGATGTTGTAATTAATGTATAAACCGATTTTTTGAGTCAAACGTTATAGCTCCCCAAGCATTCAATGATTCGGTTATATTGCATTGTTAGGGGCAGAGGAGTATATTTCTGTTTTTCAGTCTTGCTCAAAAGCTGGCCGTATGTGCCTAGGCCCCTGTGAGGACACATCCGGGAGGAAGGGTTAGTTGACGGAAGCAACATTAGAAAAACCATGGAAGGACTAGTATACTCGTAAATAATTTGAACTAATTTGTACATCTTGCTGTCTCCTGAAAGCTTTTCAGAGCATTTCCTTTTAAAATGCATCACCTTCGTTTATTTCATTAAATCTCAAAGACGTTCTACTGAAGTCGTTAAAGAAATTACGTTTTCATTTGACATATTTAGGACTATGTGCTTGTAAATGTTGTTGTCATTGACTCATGAACTACAAAGATGTCTACACACAACAACGCTTCAATCTTCCCTGCAACTCACAGACCTCTTGCTTGTTTTTACTTCTTCATAGTTACGGATTCAAGATTTCCTCGCCCTCCTGTTTAAGAAGAGATAAAATTCTGTTCGATTAAACGACTGAGGAGGGTTCGGTAACGCCACGAGGAGGCCCAAAGGGACCTTGCATTGCATTAGTCGGCACAGTTTCAGTGCGATCGATGTCGAGAGATCTTGTGGGGTGAGACGCATTTGATAGAAGGAAAGAAGGTTTAGGGGGCTTGTTATTATGACGTCGTAAATTTCTGTAGCTTTGAAGAGCTCTGGAGTATATAAACTCTGATATAAACCCAATTTTCTTTTCATGTACTCAAGTGAGTACGGTGGATAGAGCGCTCGGGACCACCCAATTAGACGTACAATGACTTAGTCAAGTCTAGAACCTGCAGAATTGGATTTTTCATTTTAAGTGCAAAATTTAACACTTGGTAAGAATTTCTTAAAAAAAATTCCCAAAGCTATTTTCCATACCATTGACAATACTGTTTCCATTGCGAAGTCGTGCAAAGATAATTGAATAACCTAAAATAACTTTCCTTGATATCTAAAATACCTTGTATGCAATGTGATGGGTCGAAATATATAGCAAGGGACAAGCCTTAAGATTACAGATGTTGTGTTATGTTGATATGATGCACACGAGGAATCAAGAGTTCCCTCAGGGAAACAACGTTGTCACGTCTCTGCAATTTCTTTCAGTACATGCTCACTGCTAACAGAGATTGGGTATGGGAAAAAGTAAACATTTTTTTCATTTATGTTTTAATATTAATTAAGAAACCCTCATGTATACTTAACAAAACAAACAAGAAATATTAAACGTTTCTAGTTAATTTTAAAGTACGAAAGTAACTGTGGCCACGTTTTGTAATTACCAGAAATATCGTGTCAACATATTAGTGTTTAGAAAAAAGCAATAACAAGACATTCGAAATTCGGTGGGATATGCGAGACCATAAAGGTTTGTCCTGCCCTTTATATGGGACAGATACTTGGCAGCGTAAACTTGGACGGAGAATGAAGGATAAAGATATGAACTAAAGACGAAACTTAATGCATGGTTTTTCGACAGAAGAACCCGTCCCAGAAACGGAGATTCAAATCACAAACCTTGGCTAGAAACATGTCAATGGTGTTTTGCGACGCTGAAATTCGTTTCCTAGAACATTAGACAAACTCAGAATGGCACCTTTTGAAGCTCTAATCTTTAAATTAGCGGTTTTTAGTAGTGTTTAACGCCCGTTTTTACTGAGGCACCACAGGCGGTAAATTAGCGTTAAGAAGAATTCGGAAAAGAAAGAGAAACATTTCCTACCAAATAAGACACAATAATGAGATATCAAGTCCCGTTGCAGTATTGCATCCTGCTATTTTCCCGAAACTTAAATAATAACATTTGCACATCTAATAAATTCAGTGAATGGGCGAATAGCAACTACAGATAGTTAAATAACACATTCTAAAGTTCTGCGTGTTATTTATTACGGTATTCCTTTACTGACAGAGCATTAAAATACAGTCAAATATTGCCGCCAATTGAACAGCAAAAAGTGTGAATTCAAGACTGAAAAATGGTAAATTATCTTAACTTTTAACATACAACAAAACTTGCTCAACGAGGAAGTATAAATGACATAACTAATTCCCGTTTAGAAATTTTCCACACTAGTCGGCTAATATTTTTATTTACAGAAAGAAACCAGTCTATACTTACATTGGTGTTCTCTTCATTTTTACATTGAATTCCGTTTACGTTTACACACACGCGCCACACACTTTCTGTTATTTGAATAAAAAGACTATATATATTAAATCTTATGGTTTTAAAATATCTACAGAATGTTATAAAGTACTGAATATATTGGAAAATTGTTTTCATCACAGTTTGCGTAATGATATTCGCTAAAGATATACACATGGGCTTGCTTTACCCCTCACTCACTCACATAATCTCTCTCTCAGCCGAGAAGACTGGGAGAAAAGAGAGACGGTATCAAAAGCAATCAATTTCAGATTTTCGGGTACGCCGCCGGTATCGTACACAGCTGCGGTGAGTTGCTTTAGAAATTTCCGGTACAGAAAAGGTCGTCCGTCGATGAGAACTAATGCTGTTGCAAAGTTTAAGAAATATATGAGACGCACCAATAGGGAAATTCAGACTGCCACGCAGCACAATGAAGTTCATTTTGAAACGGCATAAATTGCAAGTTTCTATCACCTGAATGGAGACGATCCCAAACACCGAAATGCGGCAGTAGTTTATACCGGGAATCAATGAAGGGTTGTTGTTGCAGAGAATTCTCTCAAATCAGGGAAAGTTATACGCCAACGTGAAGTAAACAGCTAGAATTTCTGATATTTGTCAAAAGAAAAATCTTCGCTTCACTCACAGCAGGAAACAAGCAGCTGGCGTAAGTGATTTATGAAGCAAGCAGTATTAGCCCACTATTTTTTGAAACGTCTGTAAAGAAAAAAGTTTTTCATTATGCTGTGTAAAGAAACGGTTCCCGCCTTCGATGAAATCGGTGCACGTTTAGAAGATTCATGCAAGACGGTGTTCCTTCACGTTATGTCTGTTTGGTACTCTTTTCTGAGAAGTAGACAGCCAGCAGAAAACCTATATTGAACTGCATAGTTACCAAATCTGCTTGATGTTCGCCTGTGAGGAATTTTCAAGGCAATGAATTAAATTTAGGAGGGAATCATCACCATTTGCGTGTTATTGGATCCAAAAATATTGCACAGTCAAATTCTATAGATTTGCATGCAAAATTATAGCAGATATGTTGAACTTTATTTGTAGTAGATTTTTTCTATGAGGTTGCTGCATAAATTCGTTCGCTTTTTCGTTACGTTTTAACCTGAGAACACTATACACCGTCAGCACAGCTACGATAGAGAAGTTGCCTAACATTCAGGGGCACGATTTACAAAGCAAATATGGGCAAATACGGCGTTCGTTGCCGTCTGCAATCAGAGTAGCGCTGATAAAACCGTACATTGCCTATGATGCCTCGGCAGTTTCCTTAGATAATTTAAAAGGAACTAGGTGCTGCAATTGGCTACCATCGTTGTCCACATTCTTTGGTGCGTCTTTTAAAACTATCCATCATTCGCTGCAGTTCACGTTGAGAAATGCTGGCTTTGTACTGACGGATATTTTGTTTCAATGTCTTGTACAGGGTAATTTTTAATGTTAAGGATTTGCAGTCCCCTCGGTCCTCTGACTTAACTCCTTGCGAGTTTTATCTTTGAAGTAAATCAAAAGATGCCGCATACAAGCCAAACCCATAAACCATGGAGGAACTAAAACAAAATAACCGCCAGGAAATAACCGTATTACTCAACGTAAGCTACAGCGAGTTATTGATAGCTTTTTAAAGAAGCGACAGTGGCCAGTTTCAGCACCTCCTTTTATAAAGTTTATAAGTAAAACATTTAAAAATAGTTATGGAAACTGTTGTGTGGTTGTGTCAGCGCCACACTATGATGCCCGCAGATGGCAATAAATGCCGCTCTCGCCTATAGACAAAACACTGCCGGTTGGTTCAAAGTTAATTGGGTTTTTCTGTAGCAGATTTCAGTAAAAGAATTTTGTTTTGTACAATAGGCACCATTATTATGCACAATATATTTTATGGACATTTATAATAAATTCCATTATTAAACATATGGTCATTTAAGCATGTAAAGTGTTGTAAAGTTCAAACTGGTGTATCCAAAGTAAGCGATAAATAGCCAAAAGCTGATAGCAGGGATTTTTGGGCAATTAGGATAACTTAGCTGTATATAAGTTTTAGTCTCCGCAGGCGGTTAGTGTAGTTGAAATCGAACTAGTTTATGTAACAAGCATATTAATATATCATATTTCTTCTTGCTTTATATACCCAAGTATTACATTTTCTGAAACTTCAATTTATAATTACTATTTCTTTCCACATTTTAAGTAAATTGATTATTTTTAAATTAATAAGATAAATAATATAAATATTTCGTCTTTTGTTTTGTATTTATTGAAAAATGTTATAAATGGTTTTCATAATTGCTGTATTGTGTACAGATATAATTAAATATAAGAAAAAAGAATTGTTCGGAGATATTTATTGATTTACTAACTAACTCGTAGCCCAAAAGCGTCGAAGGGCTAAGGCTTATCGCACGACCGCTGCGTCCTATGTCCTTTTCTTGCAATACCATGGACAGAGTGCAGTATTGCAGGGGCATGTGATCGGCACAGCGAACCCCGCCGGCCGCAGCCACGCGCTTTCTTGATTAGGGGTCGCTACTTCCCAAGCAAGTAGTTGTCATCAAGAAATTGGATGGACTCCGTTCCAGACCTTCCTAAATTCGAAAGTTTCTAAGTAGGCTATGGGATCGGACCAGGGACCTCCGTTGAACAGTTGGCAACACTAACGACTAGAGCAAGGTGGTGATCATTTGTTGATTATAGTTATACAATATTAAATACACGATTATGTGTAAAACATAAGATGCAAGTGAAAATTTTAAATTAAATTTTGTATTATACTAATGAGATCAACGAGCAATAAGAGCAAAAAATCATTAAGCCTTTTCAGCTCACCTTTGAGTGAAATGATTAAGACCATGTTTACTTTTTCAAATAGGTTTTGTTATATTTCGATTCTTTCAACGGCGTCTTTTTATCTTGTACCTTTCCATAACCCGAGGCCTTTTCTTCCTACAGCATCTGAAGAATTTCACTCCTACTGAGTGATACATGTCCTTAGGGCCAAACACAGCGCCTCTGTAAAGTAGACGTACTGCACAGCGCGTTCTTGTATTCTAGAAGAACTTGGACCTAGTCGTTAAACAAATAGCTGAAGACGAGGGTTTCCTAACATACAATACAACCCTGTTTTAACTACTTTATACTTTTTGTGTCTAAAGCCGTATGAAACAATACAATCTTTTTGTGGAAACCATTGTACTAAGTAGATAGTCAACATTTATTTATACATACTCGGCAGCATAATTGTTTGCAAGGAAACAATTTACAATAGACGATACAAGAGTTTATAGAAGTTACGAAAGTAGCTCAAATCTCTTTATGGACATGTGTAAAATGATTTATGATGGTTCAAATTAAAAAGCAAAAGAAAATGTGAAATTAAGAAACAAAGATTGAAGGTTCGTCTATTGAAAGAGGACAGCATAAGGGCTAACAACGTATAGATCATGTACGCCTAACGGAATCGAGTTATATATGCCCGCAAAACACAGCAGCGAAGAAACGACCGACCATGCCATTCCATGCAACTGCTTAGTTAAATGGACCTCGTGTTTGTTGGAAGCGTAGTTAGAAGTGAACCACTATTTAATTATTGGATGTTTTATGATGTTATGTATATAACATTAATTAATTTACTTAGGTGCAGTTTTCACATTTAACATATTTCAAATTAAACAATCATATATACTATTAATTGTTTGGCTTTTTAATTAGTAATTGTTTGTAAACAAAGATGAGTATAACTAATTTTTTTTCTATTAAAAGTTATTAAATGCCTTTATATCCTGTTTTAACAACCCACACACATATATCCTATAACCTCTGGGGCCATAACATTATTTTAGCACCCTGTCCACATGCAGCTTAAATTATTACTTGATAGATAAAAGATGTAGCATATAAAACGGTGCTAACTGCAGGAAGGTGCTTCAGCTCATTCATAACACAGTTATAAAGCAGCGCGGTTATTAAAGTAATAATTAAAGCAAAGTTGCAGCGCGCTGTCAGTTACAAAGTCCCGAAGTGGTTGCTAGAGCGTGGTCAATAAAGTTAAAATTACATTAACAAGTTAGTACATAGTACAATCGCAGCTTAAGCGAGATAGTTTAATATATTAAACTGTTAAAGGTTAAAAATGGTGGCCGCGGCAGTCCAACGGCAGACATTTTGTCTTCAAACTGTATCGTTAGTGACCAGCCCAGTTGATAAGTTGGCAACACTGTACATATTCTCAGAAGTCTAAATATATTAGTAGATAGTTGAAGACTGAAATTCGGAAGGGAAGTAAAGCCGTGGGTCCTGTGTCGTACATTTACTGCATGATAAAGAACCTCAAGTCTGAAAAAAGAGGCCTGTGAGCAAAATTTATCGGCCGTTTCAAGCCCTGAATAGAATGGGACGCTGATGACCTGAGATGTTAAAGCGCGTCCGTAAATAAACAAAAAAAAAACTGAAATGTTAACTGAAGGTACTAAACACAGCAGTAGTAGTTGCGTGGGACAAACAAAATATTTGGGGTGCGATAACTAAGGGGTTAATATGATTGTACAAAGTCATTTGCAGTACTACTAGGAATTATAATGGATAAAAACTACATTCGATATGTATTGGGTTTTCAAAGGTGATCTTATTTGTAGAATCTCAAAATTTATTATACGGAAATTATACATTAATAATGGCAATTAAAATTTCTGTTTATTAATGAAGTAACACGTGTGGGATGGGTTATGTTGTAGCGTTTGGGATTTTCAATGGGGAGGTCCCAGGTTTAATTCCCGTTGAACTGACCATCCTGACCTTCAGTTTTCAGTGGTTTTCCCATGTCACTTAGGCGAAGGCTGCGATTGATATTTGGCTCTCTGAACAGGATCAAAAGTGCTGGGGCGAGGTAGTTTGGTGCGGCGTAACGGTGACTTGCACCTCGAAAAGTTTCTTCGCCGGGCTTCTGGAATGGAATCGGACCTTTAGAGGGGCTCGTATAATTCGAGGTGGGCCCTTCCACGGGCGTCGGGGTACTCAATCGGGCAATATATTAGGGACCCCATCTGTGTCCGAGTAATCACCGCCCTGTTTCTTCCCCACCTCAACCCTTCCTCCCGCAGGTGCCCCTACTTGGGATGTAAGTACAAAGGACTAGAAATCATTTCATTCTAAAGTAAACACAGGGAGGTTATTTGAGCAATTGGCCACCTGGACGCTTCTACCAGTTCGCAATTGTGCTCGCTGGCTAGGAATAGTCTTACTGTATACTCTACGAATATACCTTAAGCTGCATTGAAAGTTTTCATTCAAACTTACTAGCAGGCTTCATTTGTCGTTTAAGTATTACAAATATTAAATATGATAATATAAGAAAATAATCTAAAAATATGCACAGAAATTTTGTGAAACTATTAGCTATATATTTAACATTAACGCCATGCAAACAAGTAATTCCATTATGCTCGTTCTTTATACTCATCATCACTCAAATGTTCCTGGACACCACCACAAGTAGACAGCCAAGGAACGTGTGAGTGTCTTTAAGTACACGTTCGACATCTATCGTCGGTGGTGTAGTGGTAGCCATACTTGCCTTCTAAGTTCAAACCCGGCCAGGATCGATGGATTTTTCGGGCGTAAAAATCCTAAGTATGGCTTCCTTTGGAAGGAAAGTAAAGCCGTGGGTCCCATGTCGTACATTTACGGCACGAAAAAGAACCTCAGGCCTAAAAGAAGAGGCCTCTGAGAAAAATTTGTCAGCTGTTTCACATCCTGAATAGAATGGGACGCTGATGACCTGAGATGATAAAGAGCGTCCGTAAATAAACCAAATCAACAACAATGGACATCTATCTGCTTTGCTAGGCTTGGGCGACGTTGGAAAATTGACATTAAATAAATATTTCGTTGATTGAAGTGATACCAGCTGAAGTAGTTTTCAGTTTATCACAGATTTACAGCTTGCTTTGGAACTCTCTGCTGCATACGTACATAACCTCAATAATAACAGGAGGTGAGATAATTGGCATCAAACAATCATCTTAATAGAATGCAATCTTCTACTCAGCTTTGAATTAATCTTTTTACTAATGCACCTAAATGACTAATTAAGTAAATAAGCTGACCAACAGATACTGTTTGCGCTTCCGGGCCCGGGTTCGATTCCCGATTGGGTTAGTTTCCCAAGAGTTGAGTTTTCAGGGGTTTTCCCTCGGTTCCTTAGGTGAATGTCTGGTAAACTTAAGTCGAGTCCCCTGGCCAGACTGTTACCTATCATATTTCATTTTAAGGTAGCGGTGCAGTAAATTAGCAACGGACTGAAGAAATATTTATCGTGAACTAAGTAATTGTTTCAATTTTTTTTCTCATATAATTCACGGTTATCTTGCTAATTTGCTAATTTTGTGCAGTACCAGTGATTTTTCTTTTCTAATACTAATACAAGCACAGCAGTGGCATTTTCTGTGGCGCACTCTGTACCTCTGCCCTTGACAATGCCGTTGTGAGAGTTCTATTGTTGGCTGTTTTAGTATTTGCAGCTTCCAAGAGTCTTATCTTGCTTTTACAAATTCGGCTGAGAGACAATTTTGGCGTCCCATGAGGCAGGCTGTGTTATCACATTTCTGTTGTTCCGAGGGCATATTACTTCCGTCAGATTGGCAATCCAGCCGTGTGCATGGTTAAGAAGCGTCATTATTTAAGAGAATGATTCAGCTTGGAACACATTTACTGTTTATTATTGAAACGCCATTACATTTTATATGACCTAATCAAGTTCAGTAAACAAGATTATAATTTGAAACTTTGGTGCCACAAAACTGTATCCAGCATATAGAAATGTCCAAAAAAGAAGCAGATTAATCACTTTCCGTTAACATGGTAAGGATGTGCAATAATATAATACCCGTCATTATAAAGAAATACTATTTTTCACAGATTTTAATACCTTAAAGTAAATTTAATTTCCATAAGATGGGTCTACACTGAACCTTCTGAATACTTGAAACGCTTTAGTTTGATAAGAACGTTTAATAATTTTAACTATATCCAAAGTCGTTGACTGCGAGTTCCTTAGGCCGCAGTATGCTAATAAATACACAAGCAGATGAAGTTGACCAAATTTTAGAAAGTTCATTTTCATATTTTTCAGTACATATAGCCATATATTATACAATTTAAAACTGATACTTCTTTAATGTTCATTATATACGATAAACGTAAATAAACGGCCATAAATTTCGCTTGTTGTTATAAAAAATGGTTTTTTTCATGAAGCTACTGAAAAGAGCCAAATTTTGGAAAAGTATAATAGTATAAGATATTAAGAATAGAAATTTAATATAAAATAGCTGATATATCACACACAGTAGCTTGAATATTCTCAGTGTATTAAATAAATTGATAACAAAAAGTAATATTTCAAATAGTAAGTAAACAACATTTTGCAATGTTGTACTTATGCATTTTTAAAACTTCAGATTGTTTTATTCAGAACTGAAAGGTTAATAAATGTCAGTATATTTTTGTATTAAATTAAATGAAATACATAAATAGATAATATTATAAATATTGTACTTACGAAGCTGTTGACAATGGAGTGGCAATATAAA
This sequence comes from Metallyticus violacea, assembly GCA_030762175.1. NCBI lineage: Eukaryota > Metazoa > Arthropoda > Insecta > Mantodea > Metallyticidae > Metallyticus > Metallyticus violacea. Next base: position 369,266,103 of record CM060846.1, on the reverse strand, counting down.
CTCAAATCAACCTTTGTAGAAACAAAGGTAATTGAAATTGAAAAGAACTTACAGTATTAAAAACTACATGAAATAGACGTAGATATTTACGATCTGTATTTAAAACTAACAAAAAAAAAACTAGGATTTCACGTATGGGAAAATTTACAACAACACTTACATCAAAATTTAAGTGTACAAATGAAGAACAAAAACCATAAATTAAAAAAGAAACTCCAGAACTTACAAAAACACAAAATAAAAACGGTTCCACCCTTGCGCGCGCGCACAACAGATAAAGTAGTTAATCTTTAGATGCCGTATTTTCCGAAAATGAAATCAATATCCTAAACAAAGGCCTAAAAACTTGTATAGATTTCTCAGATAATATAGAAGATTATATAACCGACATTGACATAGCAACCCAACAAGTAAACGAAAGGGAAAAATCCTTCGTCAAAAGTAAATGCAAAAAAGTTTTAGAGAACATAAAAAACCGAAAGAAATCAATAAACTACAGAACTGCATTAAAACAACTAAAAGAAAAACCAGTAATATACACAAAAGCATATAAAGGTAATAAAATAGCCATTTTAGACGAAAATGAATACATAAATAGGGTTGAAATTATGTTAAAAGGAAATGACTACAAACCAATTCAAAAGAATCCACTCAATAAATGCAATAAAATGTTAAACAAAACATTAAATAAAGTTGAAACACTATCCATTACTGTAAAACAGAATATCACACAGAGTAATCCAGTACTACCCAGGCTTTATGTACTACCTAAAATACATAAAAATGATAACAGCATGAGACCAATAATAAAACAATATCAATTCGCCCACATACCAGGTAGCAAAAAAATTGATCAAAGTCTTCTATTGTTTTAAGAGATTTCAAAGTTTGAGCATTAAAAATTTAGTTGACCTAGTCAAAAAACTTGAAAATAGCAGAATTACGGCTGGAGATATAATGGTTTCATTTTATGTAAAAGCCTTATTCCCGAGCATACCTATAGAGAAACTTATGCTTATACTAAAGAAATGGTTAACATCAATAAATTTAAAAACAGAAGAAATAGAAGACTTATTAAAACTTACTAATATTTGCATTAAACAAAATTACTTCAGCTTCAACAAAAAATATTACCAACAAGTTTCAGGCCTAGCATGGGAAACCCTTTGTCACCTTTTCTAGCAGAATTATTCATGAGCTCATTTGAAATACACATCACAGAAAGCCTTCCCTTTAATTTTCAAGTCATGGTATAGGTATGTGGATGACATGTTTGCAATAATACCGAAGAAACACTCAACAGATGCTCTGAAACTTCTTAATTTGCAACATGAATCCATACAATTTACTATACAAGAAGAAAGATATGGGTGACTACCATTTCTAGATTTAAAAATTATAAGAAATGGAGATGGTTTGAATTTTGGAATTTACAGAAAAGAAACACACACAAAAACTACATAAAAATGAGAGTTATAACCCCGTTCCACATAAATATGCAATTTTTCACAGTTTGGCACACACATTGATGAATACACCTCTCACAGAAGCAGAGTATAAAATAGAATACAAACAAATAATAAAGACAGCTATAATCAATTGTTTCAACAAAGACACGGTGATAAAAATTATCAATAAATCTAAAAGACAAAAGCGGATAAGGGAAGTTTCCACATTGAAAAACATAAAAGAAGAATACAAATTCAAAAGTTTCACCTACCATCCAATTTACCACAATTTCAAGAAAATCTTCAAAGAACATGGGATAATGTTAGCACCAAAGAACAGATACAACATCCAGAATTTATTATTTATTGCACAGTAAAAGACTCCATACCAACAGAACAGAAATCAGGAATTTACGAAATAAACTGTGCAGATTGTGAACAGAGGCAAAACAAAAAGAAATTTGGAAATTCGGAGGAAAGAACATTTTAGGAATATTCGGTTTAAACAGGTGGATAGATCAGCAGTAGCAGCTCACTGGACCAAAAACCATGAAATAAAACCGGAAATTAAACTGTTGAAACATCTTCACAGCCCATCGGAGTTATCCACTTGGGAAAATTTTTTCATATTAAAAAATAGAGAAAACTAATGAATTTCGAGTTTCCTCCTATGGATGAGCTCAGCAACTTCCTACTTCAACCAACAGAGGCCACCACAGGAACATCCGGTTGTCCAGCCATAGTTTCGAGTAACGGCGGCTTAGTGAGCAACTGAAGATGGGAGAGATTCTCCCGAAAGGCATCTTACTTTTGTGTAAGTGAATGAGTTTAGTGTAAAAAATGAACACCTAAGTTGCTTTCGTCCGAGATCATGTGGAGAATATTTCTACTATTACCATCTGTACATTGACGCTGCAAAGTATGAAACTACAAGCAGTCTTCTTTCAATGTAATCCATTTCCGTTCGGTATAATAAAATAGCATCGTATAAAATCATCCAATAATTTATTCGCTCGCGTAAAATTGTGGGGAATAGCTTTCTCTTTTGAATTAGCGTACCAGAACCGGATTCCCTGAAATGTCGTCGCGAATGTGACATATAATGTTTATAATTTGATAATTATTTATTTATTCTCAATATAGTAAACATGTTTTGTACTTTTAAACAGTTCGACAGTCTTAATAGAGGTGTTTCTAAGAATTTATTTAATTTATGAGTCATAAATAGCCCAGAAAACAGGATAACCCAGCTTGTACACACATGTAGGGCAAGTATATTTACTTTACACCTTTCAATAACGCAACAGAAGTAAAACGTATAACACACGTTTTCGTTTTTATAACAAACTCTCTCAACTCAGAAACGCGCTGCTTTAGTGAGCGTATCTTTGTGAAAATATATTTGAAAATACATCAGCTTTCAGACAGAATGTCATGTACAGTTCTCTCGCTATGACAATTCTTATTATAGATTTCCGTTCGCTATGAAATCCATTTACACTGGACATTGAATATAATTTACGTAGTAAGGGCCAGATGGAAATAAATACAAGAGAAAGCGGTAACTACGAAAAATTCCTGGCTCGCAGCACGTGATGCGTTTCCACTGTAAACTCAAATAAATGTTAGAGGTCCTCCTGCATTTAATGCGAATTTTACTTCCATGCTGATTATCAATCAGAAATGAGATAGGCTTTGATCCCAACAACTGGAATTTTTGTAACAATATTGATTGCCATGTTATTTACTCGTATGGTGCCAAAAATGTATATAGAGATTCGAAACAGTAATGCTATTTTCTTTGGCACTAGCTGTACTAATACAGAAAAATGCACGAATTTTAAATAAGGACTTTACATCTTAATAAATTTACCACACACCAAATTAGAAAATTCATAAACAGTGTGACATTGTAGTCGAAACTTATTGCAGGAAATAACATTGTGATGGTATCCGTTTCAAGGTAGCATTTACATCCGCAGATTACCGCCATGGGTGGCAGAGGTCGCTAAGGCGCGGACTCGTGAGCGGGAGGTCTGGGGTGCGAATCCCGCCAGGACCGTCCTCCCTGGCTGAGGTTTTTCTCAGGCTTTCTTCAGTCCTCATAACTGGCAAATGCCGGGGAGGTACCCTAAACTTAGGTCTGGAACGTTTCCTTCCTTAAAAAATTCTTTCCCAATTTATCATTTCATTTCATGTATCCTCAGTGTCCACCGCCTCTAGTGCCTCAGTAGTAAAAACGGGCGTTAAACACAATTTAAAAAAATCCCCGTATTGAAACTCTAGTGTATTTATTTTATATTATTGATTATCGATATTGAGTCCTTACTTGTCCCAAATACTTTTTATCACCTTTAAGAATATTCTGCTGAAAACTAAGAGGGAGTTTGAGTCTCTCAACTCGTGATTCAACACGAAGTAGAAACACCCTATACCAAATGTTTCAAGAGCGCAAAGTAACTTAAAGCTGGTCAACTTGACCTTCAGTTTTGATGCCTATGACTTTATTTCTGTGGGAAAGCATTTAATAATTGGAGGTCATGTGGAGAACACCGTCCTATGCGATGATCATATCGTGCAATTTATGGCACTGCATATAATTCCAACATATCAGATGGATAGTTTCATGTGTGATAACGGCTGTCATGTTTATATGAGTATGGTCATTCATCAATACGCACGATCTTCTGAAACAATTCATCATTAAGCATCTGTGCAATAGAATCAAATATTATGAACATATCAGTTGGACGGATTGCTTGTAGTCTGAAAAACGCAGTTATTTCTTCAAAATTTGAAGTGTTGGTCTTCCTCAGGCAGATGTGGGGAACGCTCCTTCCGACGGTGAAGACATACTCCTTGCTATTTCGCCTCCACACATTAGATATATTGACAAATAGCCACTGCTCACTAGTCGGAACATGTTTTGTTTCGGTTCTTCCTTTTCACCTTATCCATTTCTCTCCAATCCTCAGAAAATCTCGCCTTAAGAGCCTTCCTTAGCACTGACTGCCTTACTCATATAACTATGGGATGTGTGGTGGGGATATGGGAAGTTGGTTGTACAGTGAACAAGTCTGCGGAAAAGGAAAGTCAAACATGAATGAAGTATTGTATTCTGCGTTTACACGATGAAGGGGAAAAAGACTTAACAACTTGTCTTAAGCCTGGATGTGTTAGACAGATGACAGCCGAAACGGACCAAGCTATCGTAGGTTAATCGAACTCTGAGAATTTCCCAACATTTGCAACTCCTCCATGCAGCGCGAATCCATCATCGAATGCTCTAAATGTCAACATGGAGAATGCCCAATAGATTTCCGTTTTCATCTCAGCAAAAACCAGGAATTTTGGAATTCAATAATCTGATAGGATAAATGTGATCAGCAAAGTTCCCCGTCTGCTTTGTGGCGTCCAGACAATGTGCATTTGATCCTAAGCAAGTCGTTACTACAGCTAGGACTGGCAGGATAAATTTCGCATTCTAAGTCCAGCTATCTCTCCATATGCACTTCGAACAATACGAGTACATCCAAGTAGATGGGGTGCATAATTCCTAAGTCAGAGTAACATACGAGAGGAAGATATGTCAAATATTATCTTCCAACAGAAAACTAGCGTGCATACATCAAGAAGCACGAGGAACTAGTTTAACGCTCATCCAGAAGTTTCACTTTCGGATAAGCCTGCCATGTTGAACTCCTTAGAAAACACACGGATTGTTATGACGCGTGAATAGGATCATGTAACAGAAGTGTGAGAAACCCTTATAAACAGTCGTTAGTAAAGTCAAACAGAAACAGATACTTGACAATACTGGTTTCGTTGACGTCACTTGATTTATGGGCCGGCAGACAGCGTCTGCGTACTACAAGAAGGCAGATTTCCATATAATGCATGTGCAGATAGAACTTTAAATTAGTTTAGGGAGGATTTGTCAGTACGTGCATTGTTACTCGGTACTTTCGTTGTGTGCATATTGTCTGCTAAATGTTCCTTGTTAATTATGCCACTACATACCTTAAAAGAATGGGTCATACATACACGAAAACGCATTCTTGTAGAGAAGAAGTAAGACGATCCGCAAGTAAATGTTCTGGAAATCGTGTTCCAGGTAGAAAAATTGTTCGCAAACTTGTTACAA
>CM060846.1:369255511-369258011 GCA_030762175.1 Metallyticus violacea | reverse complement strand
CTATCATGCACCAACACTTCCCGGCATATGCTCAAACTTCTATTGGAATTCCGAAATTGCGGTGATAAATGCTCATTTCTTAAAATCTCCGTTTCCCTGCATTCTGCCAAAATATGCCTCCAGGTATCGCTTTCTCCGCAAAGTGGGCAAATTCTTTCCTCGAAAGCATTAATTGTTTTGTTTCCTTTCCAAGCGCTTAATCTGAACCATGCAAGACCGCTTCTTTCTTCCCTACCACAGATATCTAGATACCCCCTCCTCCAGTCTGGATCTATTTGAGCCTGCAGGTTAAGCGATACTTTTTCTGTGCATTGATCTCGGTATGTTATCTTTCTACATGTCGCGAACGTCTGTTAACTATTTTCAAACTGTTTCCCCTTAACCAAACACACCCTTGTCCAATTTTATCTAAGCCTTTCCTGATGCCGAACCCGTAAACCACCCTTCCCTTTCCTCCCTTAGACAAACTGCTCGAAGAACCGCTTTATTCCCGTGTATTATTCTCAGTCAATTTTAAATTGTTCTTATTTTTAAATTCACACTTTCGTTAAACTCTTTAAGAACCCCATCATTTGGTGTACTCCGCCCTACTTGTAGCAACCGTTTTAGAAACTGTTTGTACCTGATTTAATTTCTGTATTTTCCCACCCTCAAATTTCGGCCCCGTACGCCATAGTTGACCTCAGACCTGCCCTGTACACTATCTCCATTGTTCTCACCGCAGTTTATGGTATTTTTACCAAAATGTTTACTGCCTCTATATTTTTTAATGTTGAGGTATTTATTATTATTATTATTATTATTATTATTATTATTATTTGTATTCTTTTTCATTTTAATGTACACGTATACATGTTTTTGTTTTGAAAGATAACTCCATTTTTTCGAACAGAAATTCATACGAGTGGATATTATATATTAGCAGTTTTACCAAAATCACTTGTTAATCAAGAAATATTAATAAATAAAATCGGACCGTCAGGACAAACTTCCTTTTATTAAGTATTTCTGTTTTCTAAAACTACCCAATTATTAATAACAAAAATCTCGCTTTCATTTCTTTTTTGTCTATTACACTCATATTGAAAAATATATACAATAGTCTCGGAAGCCCCTCGTTTCCTGTCTATTGTTTACGTATAGCATAACGGGTTCCTTACTTTCAAAGCAAGGCGGTCTCTGAATGCACAGATTTCTTGAGGTCCCCCAGATTTCAACGGTCTGGTCACTAACCGATGGCCTACTGGAACATACAAGCTGCGAATGTTCTCATCATGTGTTGACTCTTCATTACGCAATCTAGAAATGTAATGTTCAGTGAGATACGGAGATGAACCACGAGTAAAGGCAAAATATGCGAGTAAATAAACATGTCACCTTTCCTGCAGGATGATGCATTTGTTCCGCTGGCTTCTGCATTCCAGTTTTTTCGCCTGTGGCTCAGAGATGAACGTAACAGCATCTCAGGTCATATCTATTGCAAATGTGTATCCATAGCTGATCTATATGAGTAGCCAATGCTAACAGCGCAATCTGTCGTTCCTGAACAAGGCATCCACCTTTCCTTTGTGTGCTGACGTTGATGGACGACCAGATCGACTTGTTCTTCTTTCTAATCTTCAGTTGGTTCATGATACTTGCTCAGTTATTCAGATTTCACTTCCTCTGCCCAAAGATTGCTCGATGATGCACTTCTATAATGAAGCATGTTTCTGACCTTGTGGCTTCCACTCATCTAACGCCATCAGCCATTCCAAATGTGCGGCATTTGAATCAGCCTCTTTCCATTTACCGGCAGTTACCGATTAAGTTAAACACTGCCTGTGCTATTTCATTTATCCGCATTTGGAGATGCGGAAAATTCAAAGCAATATACTAAAAATTTATGAAAAAAGATCAATTGTTTGTGGTAATGTTAAATTATATATAATAATTTAAAACAATGCCAAGAAGAACACATTAAACGATATGGCAATATTTATTAAATGTGCATACACAAGCTTGTGAAATTAGCATGAATATATGATTAATGAAGTATATTTAAATAAATTTATAATATGTTAACTATAGCCCTTTCATTAATAATTTACTCATTAAATGGGCAACCGTGTAGGAAACGTTTAGTATTGAACTAAAAAAATCTGATATTTTTAGTGATTGAATTACGAGTGAAAGGATTTCTTCACAGTTATGCCTACAACATACAGCAACAGATGCTCATTTTCATTAAACAAATAACTTCTGTATCAAAATTAAAACTATTTAAACATTTTCGCTCAACAAACATCAATTCAGTGAAATATTAATAAACGGAAACGAACAGTGACGGAAGTGGAGTCAATGCTAAGAGTAAAAATGTAGTTTATCAAATATATATTCCCCTCAAATTCATTTTAATCGCAGAAACTTAAGTTAGATATTAATTTGAAATGTGATATGGTAAGTAAAACTGTTTTAATATTTTTTCACTTTTTATCAATGTGTACAGCGCATTTGAGAT
>CM060846.1:369168011-369250511 GCA_030762175.1 Metallyticus violacea | reverse complement strand
TACCCCCCCTAAAACTATGAAAGAATTTAGGTTCCACAATGTCACCGTTCTTTAACCACATCTTTGGAAAAAAAAAAAAACACCTACATCAAACTCTTTGGGAAAAAAAAAAAAAAAAAAAAACTGCCACTGTCCATTTTGTTTCTGAATCCGTGCATATTCCAGGTAGCTATTCTCAGAAAGGGTGGGTCCTATTATTTCTTCGCAACAGCTACGCGATTGTCATCTTTTTGCTTTGTTCTGGAACTGGAAATTAGCATCTTCGCTGTCCTGGTACTGATCCACTCACCTTGGCTCTTACAGCCCTTCTGATCTGCTACGGCGAATTCTTCTTTAGCTGAATTTCCTCGGTCCTAGGTTCGTCCACTCCTCCCTCTCATTCTATTTGTTTATTTACGGACGTTCTTTAACACCACAGGTCATCAGCGTCCCATTCAATTCAAGGCGTGAAATGGCGGACAAATTTTGCTCAGAGGCCTCTTCTTTCAGGCTTGAGGTTCTTTATCGTGCCGTAAATGTACGACACGAGACCCACGGCTTTACTTCCCTTCCGAAGGAAGCCATACCTAGGATTTTTACGCCCGAAAAAAATCCATCGAACTTGGCCGGGTTTGAACCCGCGATCTTGGGTTTAGGAGACAAGTATGGTTACCACTACAACACCTGAACTGAACCTCCCTCTGATAATTCCATGGTTGGCAGTCCATGCTCCTGCTGGGTTCGACGTCTGTTGGATACTCCATTCTCTCGCAGAACGATTCCCAAAAATGACGCAGCGTCAAGAAGGGATAGTGTGCTACTCAATGGCCGCAAAGTAATATTTACTGCAGCAAGACTGCTGGCTATTTGTCATTAATCATACGGTATTTTAGGACTACGCGTGAATAAAAAGTGTCGGCGTTATTAGGGTAAAGTTAATCAACACATTCAAACGGATCCCTGAGGAATTTATTCAGAAGCAATTGCCTCCTTCCAGAACTGCAATTCATGATCTTACGCATAAATTTGATACTACTCAGTGCAGAAAAAAAAAACACGACAAGATTTACAATTTTAACAAAAGACATGTTAGACGAAATTGGCGCAAGTCTTCTACGTTTACCAAGATAATCAATCACTACCGAAATTAGAGAACAGCAAGTGTTTTCCGCAACATTTTTAACACTCAACTCTTACGAATGTACGCGTGTCCATTGTCTACGACAAGTGATCCCACAGCAGGTGTGCGTTATTGTGAGTGGTTTCTTTCATCGGTGTCCGAAGGGTTAATCGACCCTCAAGTGTGTTCTTTTCAGATGAGGTGTGGATCCACCATAATAGTCATGTGATCAATTACAGCACTTGTTATTGGTGTTTTGCATATCCAAATTGTGTACAAGAAAACCCTTTTTATGAATGGAAAATTGGAGTTTGGTGTGCGATAAGCGCAAGACGCATGAGGCGCGGCCGGCTGTGACTTGTCCCAGACGCAAAACCCCATTCGGGCAGTAAAGAGATATTCTAGAAGCCCTTTGGATAGAGTCACAATTCTGGAAGCCCTGTAGATATGAGTCACAAACTACTTACTGCCACGAGAAACAGTGAGAGACAGCCGTATTTCTAGAGTAAAGTAAGATCTTTCCCCCATAGTTTTAAAAGTCCACACCGAAAATGAAAATGTGCACATTTTCTCTTCTACACGCTCTACTGGAGTTTTTATACACTTTTGTCAGAGTTCCGCATATCTACAGGAATGTAAGCCTGCGTTCCAAGAAGATGGAAGTGGAAGAATGGAGGAAGAAGAAATACAGAACTTAGAAGAAGAACCATAGTGTTAGAGTTCGTAATGGAGTGTCTCCGTGAATTGTTTTGAGAATATTAACAACAAATTACGGTCTTAACACTCTCACATAAATTGTAAAACACAAATAGAGTATAAGTTACCAAAATTATGAACAACTTATGCATATTTCTCTTCAATTTTGAAAAATAGGTTAACATGATGAAAGAAACTCCGATGAAAGCAAATGCGATTTTATATTAAAAATTAACCATTCAAATAATATATCGTACAAATGATACAAAATTATAAATATTTATAACTTTTTCGTGCACATATACTTTCAATTATGAACATATATTAAAATATGTAAATAAAGAAAATAAACACTAGACAAGAATGTAATCTTCATATACACAAGAAAATTAACTTTTTATAAAAAATGGAGGTTAATACTGTTCACAACACTCTCCCAACTGATCTCAAATTATCATCGGATGATAGCGAAAGATGCAAATTTGGGCAACAAGACGCATTAACTTCATTATTCACCTAAAGCCGTACTGAAAATGCGATACAACGTTATAAATTTTTATTTTAATTTCATGACTTATAGGGTAGTACAGTAAAATTGTCATTTCCTACGAATTTTAATTTATGTGCAGATGAGCGTTAGCGCTAGGTCTTGTACTATTTAAACTATATTTTTTTATTTTATCAGCAATTAAAGAGCTCTGTGTTTCCATCAGATACATTATAGTTTTCCCAAAAATGCAAATAATTTAAATCGGAAGCATTTAAATTTCATTATTCCTGCGCGCGCGTGTGTGTTTAACACAGAGCCACAACAGGCGATGGACACTGATGATACATGAGATGAAATGATATATTGGGAAAGGATTTTTTTTAAGGAAGGAAACGTTCCAGACCTAAATTTAGGGTACCTCCCAGGCATTTGCCATTTATGACGACCGAGGAAAACCTGAAAAAAAACCCTCAGTCAGGGAGGACGCTCCTGGCGGGAATCGAACCCTAGCCTTCCCGCTCACGAGTCCGCGCCTTAACGACCACCTCGGCTACTCGGGCGGTCATTATTCCCAAACAAACAAAATTTAAAGAAAAATTCCCTGTATAAAAACGCATTGAATTTTTATTATGACAATATAAATAATAACACAAATATACACACTTTTAATACAAATAAAATTTAAAATTGCCAATTATATTACACATGATGTTCAGAGTAAATGTTGAGTTATACGATAACCAATAATTGACAGAGTAGGCAGACTTTTCACAGTAATTATGATAAATTTGTAACAAGTAACGCAATATTTTCAAACCTAAGAATTATATGGGGGACAGCAAAAAGTTTCACCTAGAATTAAAATATTTTTAAAATATGTTTATACTGATTTATTGAGTGTAATACAACTGATTTTACTGTTTGTGCCACCATGCGGTATAAAGTATCTGATGGATGCAAATTAATGTTAATCCTGTGAGTGTAGCATCTCTACGAAGCAAAACTGTGTTCTACTATGGCGAACGACTCCTTCAACAAGGAGAGGATTTTCCTCTAATGATAGTCATGGGTTAAGCAACTTTTACAGACAGTAACTAGTTCGTAAGAGTAACGAACCGTTGCGTCATTGCGATCCGTCATCTGATAATTGATGCCCTAAACCAGAATGTTTGCATCTCTTTCCGACCAGATTAGCGTTTTATTTGGAATTTATGCTGCTGTTTAAGATACGGGCTTCAAATTAAGACAATTTAATTAATGTAAGTGCTACTTTATTAAAATATTTTCATGCCATTTTCACATAATAAGGTGTTAATACCCTCTTTACCGCCACTTGCGGCCGAGGTCGTTAAGTTGCGGATTCGTGAGCGGGAGATCTGGAGTTCGAATCCCTCCGACTGAGGTGTTTTCCAGATTTTTCTCAGGTAGATTTTAATTCCTTACTTCCACTGTGTTTCAAGACTGCCCAGTGCAAATCTTTAAAAAATACACTAACTTAGAATATCAAACCTAGTGGACATACATGGGACAGCATCATATTTATCATTTATTTTAATGAAAAGGACATGGTCTTCCTTGGCAATATTTATATAGGGGTGTATCTGTTTTTTCTTAACCTCACTTGCAAGAGAGTCGAAACATGTTATAACAACCTGCTTCCGATTCTTTTCTTTCAGTGCTAAGCCTGATGACAGATTAGAAAAGTGTGGGATTTATTTTGGAATTTCCTAGGAACACGAAATTGTTCAGCATTTGGCACAGAAAAATGTGCTCCCTAACCTCAAATTTTGATTCAAAATATATAATACACACTATTTTTTTATCATTAACTTCATATTTTGTACTCATTTCACTTCTTTTAATTACTGATCTTTAAATATGGGAGTATACGGCGCAAAGCCGTAATTAAAGGTGTAACTGGGCACACAACAAGAGCGAACCATGTTGTACAAAATACTTTCTATTATAAAAGTTTCTGGTGTAATTTCTCTAAAGTAATATTAACTTAATAAAAAACAAAAGAACTAACGCGCTACTGTTGCTTTACTTCCAAAAATAAACCTTTGTAATAAAACTACTTAACTGCAACGAACCAAATACACAAACCTATGTGCTTAATAGTAGTAATATGCTTGAACCTCAATCACCGCCATTTCGTGTATTATCGATACTTGCATTATTGTCATGATCAGATCTTCCTATAGAATCACTTTCGTTATAGTAGCTAAAAGAGGTCCATCATAATGACGCGTCAACTGGAAACTTATTTCAAGAATAAGGTACAGACATGACGGGTGCTGATCAACAAGGAAGAGGCAACAACGTCAAGCACAGAAAGCAGGTTGATGCAATCGCAGAATGGCTGTCGCGGAAACTGCATTGGGGTTAGGTATCTCAATTATTTTTAGTGCTCATTTCATCGTCCGAGAATCAAGCGTATTTCTACTGTATGGAAATCGACAAATTAGTTCAGATAAGTGTTTACAGAGATTGTGGTTATGCGAGGAAATAGTGTATTGTAAAAGCTTGCTCAATAAACGTTTCTTGTCCCGATTTAATCAAGTGTAACTTACTTTCTGAATTACACTAGTAAACAGACAGTGATAAGAAATTCTATCAAAATGTTGTCACTTTTGAAATGAAAGACCAAAGCTTGACGTTCCGTTTATAACATATCAGCGTGTTTATAGGTGTATAAAACGATGAAAATAAATAGATAAGCTATATAGTATATGTTCACTTAATTACTAAATTTGATAATTTAGATAAATCTTATATTTTAGGTAAATCATAGCGACGATTACAAAGTTGTTCTCTCTGATATATCCGCATATATTAGTTTAATGTACCCTTTCCTTGCTATAGCATGCAAATGATACAGTTATATATACCGTCCCGTGTATAGCTTTTTATACATGGAAAATCAGGGCTAGTTGCAAATGTGCCGGTGTGGTAAATACTGTAACAATAGCGCCCAGCCCCATTTCCGCCAGAGGGCAGTTCAATTGCCAACAGCTGGTTCATAAAATCTGTGGGGATATGGCTGTAATGATTTAATGTTTTGGTGTAAAAATTGCGTAATTAAAATGTTTGAAGCGCACAATGAAGCCTTAATATATGAGGTCGTTTGATAATCAAGTGAATGCCAGAAAGATAAACGTGTTATGATGGATACATTTGTAATCAGCTCTATACATGTATAAAATAATTTACAAAGTATATGAAAGAATCATTTTGCAGTTCAGTGGAGAAGAAAATGTTATAAAGAGTTGGTTTGAATCTCAGCAAGATGCTCAAATTTGACACATTTTGCTTAATAAAAGGGGCGTTCAGTGTTTAATAGAACACATTTCCTCCTTAGTTTAATTTTAGATTTAAATGCACTGGGTTTTCTGTGGCTGTGCCGTGTTATTTCTCAGTATAATCTCCCTGCAAATTTGTACTTTTGCTCTACCACTGTTGGGCTCTGTCCTCCAGCTATGACTTCCTCGTCAGATCTCCTCCCATTGATTGTATTTTACAGGAAATGGAAATCATAAGGTGCAAGATACGGGCTGTAGGGTGGGTGAGGATGGGCGCGTACTCCTCTGTGCGGCTTTGTGTTAAAAAACGTGGTCACATATTTGTAAAAATGAATGTCTGGGACCCGCTTCAACCTCAAGAGTATTTTGCCACGTGCTTCGGAATTCATTGTTTCCCCACTAGGCAATGCATTGATCAGAGCCTTCACCCAGGGTTATCGGTACTGTCTTAAACTTCTTCTTCGAGAAGAAGTTTTGTGATGCCATCCTACAGACTGCTTTTTGGTCACAGGGATGAATTTACAAAGCTGAACAAGACGTGCTCATCTTCAACCAATCTGAACCAATGATCATTTTCTGTTCCCTTTGATCGGCGGTAGCGCTTTGAGGGACTGATTTCTGTTGCATTAACACCACCTACAAAATATCAACTTGAGCAGTGAATTATTTTATTACTCGCCCATGGATGCTGGCACGTCTCATCATTGCATGTCGCTCGAAGCTCGTACATCAGTGAAACTGCCTACATCTTCTTCCTGGACCTTTTCGTCCAGGGAATAACTTTGCTTTTATCCACTTCTTAAACGCCACTGAATATTGGTGATCTCATTGAAATGCAGTTTTCGCTTTTTATATATAACACACAAAAGAAAATGAAACTAGATGAAATAAAGTGGGTAATTTAGAGATACTATTCATAAAATATTGTATTTTTCAAGGTTATAATCTGGCCGGGGGGGGGACTATTGTGTTAACTATTGAATGTCCCTGGTACAATTTGTATTGAACATTATCGAGCTATGGTATGTCCAAAATGTACAAGAACTAGTTACTTTACGATTTTAACACAATTACTAAATTTTCTCATAGAAATAAAAATGAGTTATACTTCAGAGTTATGCTGAGAATGTACAGATATTTGTAAAAACCCTTGTCTTCTCTTAATGTAAAATTGTAATATTTAATTTTTAATAATTTCATTTAAACAACAATTTTTTGTGTATGATTAATGACCGTTTTAGTACTGGCGGTGGACACTGATGATACACGAGATGAAATGATAATTTGGAAAAGGACATTTTCTTTTAAGGAAGGGAGCCTTCCAGGCCTAAGTTTAGGATAGCTGTCTGGCATTTGCCATTTATGAGGACTGAGGAAAACCTGGGAAAAAACCATTCAGGGAGGATGTTCCTTGTGGGATTTGAACCCCTAGACTTCCCGCTCATGAGTCCGCGCCTTAACGACCTCTGCCACCCGTGGCGGTTATTTTTATTTGTACGCGTTTATTAAATATATATATATATATATATATACATATATATATGTTAGGTTTCTCGAATTTTTTCTTTTTTATATTTAATGTTGTTTTTAATGGTATAATGTAAAAACATAGGCAGGGTGCCGAAAAAAAGACATGAAATATTTTGAGAATGGAAACGATTGTTTTATGCGCTTGAATATGGAGCTACAGACATCGACACGGATCAACATCATGGCTACCTTGTGATGTGACGTGTGTTCATCGCTAGTCATTGTCGCTAGTCATTGGCACAGACGCAGTTATAAATAGGCTACACCACAATCAAACCACAAGTCCCATATTATAACTCAATGTAAATGTGATAAAGCGTTTTAAGAACAATAGAAGGTAATTTTTAAGAACGGTTACTGTTATTGCAATTACATGAATTAAAACACGCATCATTTTCTATATATTACATAGTTTGTGCTGTTGTTTGAAAGGAATAATATGGCTTATCGTTTCATGCATGAAGAGCTGGTTGATATTTACTTGCATATGGTGCACGAAACGCTAGTGAATTGGGGTCTCATTTTGAACGTTTAATGAATTACTGTATGTCGTTCACTGAATAAATGTTGTGTATTTGACAGAATAAATAATTTGCTTCAGATAAGCTATTGTGATTTCAGTTCTTTTGACCGTCCATAAACACATTTGTAGCTTTGGAATTTTAAATTCCAATTTCTACTGGGAGGTAACAAAAGTATAGCTCAGGTCTATCATTTGTTAACATTGCTGAGATAACGTCCCCAGAATCAACAATTTGCATCGGGCGCTGCTTTCACATACGAAGTACGGTTTGATTGCTGTGACAGCCCAAGGGCTTATATGAGAATTAGCGCGACTTTCACTATAGTGGGATTCATGTCTCTAGGTAAATACTTATAGCTGGAACTTGTAACGTTTTCGTATGACCACATCGCAAATGTAAATCTCATTAAAGGATTAGCACAGGAGTATTATAGTGCTATAGTAAGAACACTGGCCCACAATTGCCTTTCCTAATTATCAGTCATGCTCGGAGTGGAGACGACTTCACGTTTGGAGACTGGAGCTTTGCTGATGAATAGCGCTGGAGAGGCTCGAGTTTTCATATATTTTATGGATAAACTTCCGTTTTAGATATGGAAAGTGGGCTTGAACTTTGTAGCCAGAAGCTAAAACATTTACTAATGTCATAGATAAAATGAAAGTAAAATCAAATCTCTTATTTTGAATACCTATACCAAAACCGTTCAAAGTTTGTAACTTTCTCCATCGACAACATTATTACTGTATACTACGTTACTATGTTCAAAAGATCGTACTAAATCCGCTCACGGAAATGAATATTCAGTCATTACTAACTTTGAAGCCGTTCCCAAAAATTCTAGTAGTGCTAAATGCCATAGGAAGGAACTTCTGATGGAGTTGCAATAAATAAATTTGTGCTAAACGATCGTCATTTTTACAACTTGCTAAATCCTAATCTATATGCATTTTTTACTTTGCATTCTAAGTATAACATATAAAAGTATACGACGAAAATAACAAACGTTGCATTTAATAAAATCTGAAGGAAAAAAACTTAAAAAGCAGTGGAAAATTTTAAAGTGCTAAAATAGTGCCAGGTAGTAAGGAGTACGTATAATACAGTGCATAAAATAAATACAATAAGTACGAGATAAATATGTTTTGTCCAAATGTAACTTTTTCTGTGATTATTTTTGGTTGGAAAACATCATCACACGGGAAGTAAGTAAGAGTGATATATGAGTAACATATCTGCTACAGACAATGAGCTTGTCTGTTCAAGCAAGTGTTCCAGTGTGTCACAAAGTTATGGATACCCTGAGCGAAGAATGTGGTTGACTGCAGAACCACTCTTCAAGGAAACTCACTCCTCTTGCGTGGCAGATGCTCCATGCAAGCCCCCCATTCGCTGAGCCCTCTGCCCCTCTGAAATAAGCTTGAGGACCCGCTGCACACCTTGTGGGAGAATGGTGTGATCAGTTTCCTTGCTCAAAGACAATGCATCTGCAATCTCTCGGATAGTTCAGCGTTTCTCCCCTACAGGCTTGTCTACGGCTGCAGTTGATTCCTCGGTGATGGTTAAGTGACCTTGACCAGGTCTAGACATGTCCTCAGTCACGAAATTCACCTCAACATCTGAACACTGTGCTGGCTGTGTGATGGGCAACACGCGTTGTTCATATGACGATAAATTTCCGCTCCACTAACACCTTCTGCGTTCAAACATTGAATTACTGCTCGCTGCCAGTTTGAACAAATCACACTGCACCGTCATACCATACGATAAAAGTGTTAGCTTAACTGGGGCAATCCTCAAGTCGTTTAGCATTACCATTTCGAATTTCTAACAGAGCGCTGTCACTGACGACAAGATGTAAGCGCACAGAGAATATTT
Organism: Metallyticus violacea; assembly: GCA_030762175.1. NCBI lineage: Eukaryota > Metazoa > Arthropoda > Insecta > Mantodea > Metallyticidae > Metallyticus > Metallyticus violacea. Next base: position 369,240,995 of record CM060846.1, on the reverse strand, counting down.
CAGCAAGTATTTTAAACTAGTCAACAGCTGAATGATTTGAGTGCATTGCCATTCAAACTTTATCCTTCAGGTTTTACTATTAACTCCATCGCGATGTATGAAAAATAAGGCATAATTTAATTGCTAACAAAACAGGTAAAAACCCAGTTTCAAGGACAAATATTAACATAATTAATATTTTGTGCCCCGGTTAGTCTGTTTATAAAACTGTATACACCATCTCAATGCACTTTAGATGCAGTTGGTACACGCAAAAGATATAGGCACCACAGTCGCCGACTTCGCAACTTTACACTTTATATATCTTTAGATATATATTTTATATCTGGGGTTGTATCAAGTGTATTGCGCACTAGGAAATTAGAGCAGCTGCTCAGCTGTTGCATCCGGTGAGTAAGACCTTGAGTGTGTACGAAAGCCACATCAAACTGCACTAAGCATGAAATCTGTAATGTTTATAAGCAAGTTTTAGAAATTCATGGCTTTACGGACAAGTGTACTTGTATGACTGTTCATGCATTAAAATAACACAGTGCATCTTGTTGGATTCTCATCAATTACGCGGACTTCATACTTATCAAAGAAAGTTACGTGAAAAAACATGCGTAAAAAGGAATCAAAACAAAAGCGGTTAATTTTTAAACAAATGCAGCATTGAATTCACGAGAACACCAGATCAGCATTCTAATTCTGAAACAAATAACTGAAGAATATCATGAAGAAATACGAGCTCGCTCTCTAACCCATGAACCCCCTCTGACAGTTCAGCAGTTTTGTTGTTTGCACGGCAATTGTTAAAATATATTACAGCATTAGTAGCTGTTAGGATTCTTCCGGACACAATGTTGCAGATAAATAAGCATTATTTCTGGTAAATGGGTAGCATAAACTGTTTTTTGCGTGCCTGCTAATCCACATCGTTAACTTTGCCATTTCTGCTGAATTACAAGAATATTATATGACTTTCCCTGGCTGCTCTTAGAGCAAGAAAACATCTATGACTATATTGAGACTTCGGGCTGCTTGTGGTTTGACTCAAGGAAGTAATAATCCTAATATAGTCTACAGACCCCTTCTAGAGTATTGATGTTTTTCTTGCTAAAAGATATTAACAATATCACGAGAACTTATATAAAATTTTACTTAAAAATGTTTCTCATATAATTTAAGGAAAACATATTTGAACTGCAGATTTCAAAATTCCAAGAGAGAAGCGCCTAATAAGAGCGCAGTTTAGCATCCTGGATGAGGGTGCCATGCTGAACTATACTACACTACAACACTATACCCCGAGTAACCAACAGGACACATATCTTTAATGATTCAAGTTCTTTAACTTCACTTTTTCACAAATTAAATATTTTATTCTGTGCAATTCATATGCAATAAATAATGACAGAAATTTGGTTTCACAAACCACACTGAAATTAAAGTAAACGCTTCCCTAAAAAGCATTTCCGGCACAATAATTACTAAGACAAGAAAATAAATACTGCTTGCGTTCGTTAATTACAAAGAATTTAATTGCACATTTAAAGCAGAAAGCAGAAGGTGGCATATTTCGAAATAATCACCAACCCCAATTTACACTTTGTAATGACTCAAAACTATGATGACAATTTCTACAATTTTTATTGGAAAGCCTCTTCCAAATTTCGCATTTAAACCAGTAGGCTACACAAGCTTCTATAGCTATCGTGTAAGTATGCCGAGAGACTTTACTACTGCGGTAGGCACAATCCTTTGACAAAAGACCTTTTATGATCACAGGAAGCTGAAAGGACAAGCAGATGCCGAACACAAGCCATAGCCCTGTTCGTCAGGACCGCAGAAACTGTTCCGAAAGAGGATGGCTTGCGAGAGGAGAGAATAAGCAAGGCAGTTTGTTTCCAGTTCAATTCCTTTCTAAATTTCATCACAGTATAGTGTGATACATCGATTTCTGAATGTGCAGTCAGTGCTTCTCACTACTAAACATCTTCCCTTCCACAAGAGCGGCGATGAAAATCCTTATCGCTGACAAGGGTTATGGGCATAATTTTCAAGACTTTATACCGGGTGTCCAAAAAAAAAACACCTCAGTTGAGAGATCAGTAACTCTAAAAGTCATTAAATTTATAGCACATTGTACATGTTTTATATCTAATAAAGTTACTTGTTAATAAACCAAATGGAGCGCATCGTTAAAAGGCAGTTTAGATATTTGACATTTACGTCTTTTTTTACAGTAAATTAAAATGACGTTTGAATCGATTTAAAAATCGAAATCAAAGTTAATTCTGAAATATCATACCAGTTATGTTGCAATATGCTTCACTGAACCTATTAACAAGGCTTCTAAATAAGATATAAAAATTATATGAATATTCCAGAAAAGGAAACTGTATTGCACTAAAATTATGCATTTCTGTCATTCGTGATTTTAGAGTTGCGGACCTCTTAACTCATATTTTCTATGTCAAAATACATGTATTTATTTATTTATTTATTTATTTATTTATTTATTCAAGTAGATTATCCTGCCTTTAACAGACTTAGGACATTTTTCTACCTCTCTACATCTTTAGACGATGCAATATGCGAAAATGAGGGATGTACTACACAGACATAACCCCATTATTTTAAATAACAATTATGCTATCCGGTCAGGGGTGGCCTAGCATTCGAAGCAGAACTTCAATATTTCATGTTGCCAGGAAATGAAATTATGGAAGAATGGCACTTGTCTAAATTTTAATTACCCTATAGAATAAATATGTCATAATTTATTCCACATGTCGGAGAAAGCAAATACAAAATCTATTTAGATAGGACACGGGAACTGCCACTCCTTTCGGCATCTCTTCACCCCTTTGGGGAATAAAATAAAAAAGTAGGAATGTAAACCAAAGTGTTTTCTTGGTTTCAAGTATCAATTTTGTAATTTACTTTTAATTCAATCAACAGTCGAAGCAAGATCTTTATTTTTCATGCATCAAAAGGGGTGAAAATATCAATGAGTAGCTTGTTAAAATTTTAGATAGTTTATACATTTTGTCTGGATTCAAATGGTATCTATACAAACTTTCGTACCCATAGGTCAAAGGGCTTAGGGGATTTATATAACTAAGTATAGGAAAATGAGTACTCACAACTACAATATTTCGAGTACCTTTCTAACCCCTAAACATTCACTTGAGACCATCCATACAAGTCACAGAAAATTAACTAAGGGAATATGTGTAAATGATATTAATGTTATAGGTATTTGTTATGCAGATGTTGGTAGTCTCATTTCGTTAAATTAAAGGCTTCATTAACTTCCTTGCAATGAGGAAATGCAGGATTTCTGCTTAACGGGGTTAATCAAGTAAATGTTTAAACGAAGAGTTAACAGTCCAAAACATTGCCTATTCTTTATCTTTCTACAAAATAACTGCTCTCAACCTTGAAAGTATTTTGAAAGCAAAATATTTTTCTATAATTTTGTGCGAGTTTTGACATCATAGACTATTTGAGTTCTTTGAGTTGCGGCCACCTGAAAGTGAGTGTGACAAGTAGTAGCTTATTTAAATTTTTACTAAAACTTAAAATGGTACTATATTTAAAAATGACAATAAAATAATCTGTATAATAAATATTGAAAAATCTGCCCCTTGGCGGCAATACATTGCTAAAATCTACGTACGAAATTCCTTTCCTTCCGTAACGGGAGTTTCCTGCCATTGAGAGATCCCGTCTCTCGTAAATTTTAACAATTTATCTACCTGAAAGCGTTTGCAAGAATATTTTCTTGTGAAGGCCATTACCACATATCTCCATGAATTCGTTTTCACATATATATATCATATATAAAACCGTTCTACAAGATATATTAGCACACACGATTTACGAACAATTAAAGCACCGAGGTTCATACCTACGCACAACCACCAGTAGACAAAGCATCCCGCGAACGAATTATAAGCTGCCACCTGCACATGCAGTAATCGGACATGACTGATTTCTGCCATTATTCAACCGCATTCTACTAGCCCTTATCTGAAATAACTAAAATATTATGGTAACACACTTTGTTGATGTTACTCATCATTTGTTGAAATTAGTAAAATAATGTAGCCCAGAGATCAACAATATGAAATATTGAAAAAAAAATTGTGATCGTTTTGCTCATATGACAAAATGCAAATAAATGCAAAATAATTCAAAGCATGCGACCTTCACTTACAAAAACTGTTTCAGTCTGAATTCTTTGTTAGAGAGACAGTGGACTTCTCATTAGCAGATGATTCTTTGCTTCAAGATAAAATTGTGTTAAGAATATTTCTTCAGTTTGTTGCTTCCACTTATACTGGTTTAGCAATTGTATTTTCTCAAAGACAGCCAGATTTAGCCTGTGTTTCCATATATGCAAAATTTACAAGACTGTGGTATTTAAAACGAATAGCAAAGTTTTATAAGGAATATGGTTTATATTTAGCAAAACAATCTTATAGACAATGTTGTTAATTGCTGAGGCTGGAATAAGTGAAAGGAATTGGCAACATAAAAGCGAGGCAAATTCTATTTAGGACAAGGGACTATTATTTTTATTTTTATTTCAACCTTTTCGTTTTTAACGTTCAGATAAATCATATAAGAAAACACATTTCACAAATAACTACACAACAGCACTTGTTATCCAGCTCATGAAATTTATACGTCGATCGTTATAGGGTCAAATGCCCAACCAAAGCTCTCTCCAGCTCCGCATAGCAAAGCTACGCTTGAACGAAGAACTTTGACTACCTTCCCTTGATCGAAGGAGCTGCCTTTATATAAACCCAAATCACTGAAGCCAAAGGAGAGTGCGAAGGGGTGAATGGGGGTGGAGCGGGCGCTGGCCCACTTCCGTCAGTTCCCTAAGGATTTTTGTTATACATCATCCGGTCACCGCGAGTCAACAAAAACAGACGACCTCATCAAATCCTTCTCATGTGTTTTGGTTCTTTTTGCGTCACCGTTGCCAATACAAGAATTTCCTTCGTAGACAAGAAGATACCACGATGCGGCAATATAACTGTCTATGTATTAAAAGCTTTTTACTAGAAGTCTCACGTTTAAGATCTTAAAATAATTGCTATTGATATATTAACGCATTATCACACCATTTGACACCAAAACTGTATTCACTTAAAATACATAAACTGTAAACACACCAAGTGTGTATAAGCTAACTTAGTTGAATATATACCACGGAGATACATCATCGGTAATATGTTCTTTCTTTACTACTAAATTAATACCATACAACCCAGTAACCCATCTGCCGTAGGACAAGAATGCGAGCCGCAGCGGCCGACCAAGTTCCCGGCAATATCAATAACCATCTTCCTGCTCAAGTTCACGAGCGCCAATTCAATTTTGTCACCGTCAAATTTTATTAACTGCTATTAATGTACAGGTGACTTTATTATCACATCTATAAAATACAGTGTGTTTAAATGTTAACACTAGAACAGTGTTATATGACACTTTAAAAACAGATTCTAGTACAGGAGTGTGTAGACAATTTTTAGACAAAATAAGTTTGTTCTTAGACCAAGGTAAACAGCACCGATGAAACATAAAACTTCTAACCAAAATCTAGGAAAGAATTTTAACAGCATTCCTAAAAGAAATACGTTATGGAAATAGAAACTCAAAAACTCAACCCATTGAGCTTTAAACTGCTAAAATTGAAACCTTACAAAATGGTGGTAGTCGCACGATGATTTAAGTGTGTGCCCTTATGTGACTGGGTTTTGCACAATACTGCTAATCCACAGTTAATAATTTTCCCCCAAGTAATTTGGTTTCATTTCCAAGGTTAAGTTCGTTCACAATAATATAGTCACTGAAACATTTGATATCCGCCATAAATTCAAACAATTTTTTGCGTAAAAATAACTGTGCAGTGTACTGCAACCACACATCAAATAATTGAGCCCATATATTATTAATATTCTGCAAATTCAGAAAAGTATCGCAAGCAAATATTCGACACAGTTTTGGATAATTATCTGATATCTAGAGGCAAGGTGGATATTTTCAACAAGATTCTGCCACAGCACACATTTCTGGTGATTCTTTTGAAGCTGTAAGCGAGGTTTTAGATAACAGGGTTATGATCCTCACGTTCCCCAGATCTTACAGCGGGCGACTGTTATCTGCAAAATGGTCTAAAATAACAATAAGGCACAGTCAAACTTTCAGGACACATTCCTTACACTTAGAAGAAGAAAATATGTTATATAAACATGATCCCGGAAATGCTTTATTTCCAAGTTATAACTCATTTTCCACAACTCTTCATAATGCATTAATAATGGGAAACGCAGGAACATAACATACCAGTACTCGCTAGCATCGATACATCATGCATCAACATTACCTTCGTTCAAATGGAACACAAAACACTGACGTTGTACCTAAGAATTGCAACTTAACCAGGAGGACATACGAAAGAGTTTCATGTGATCCCTGTGTTAATGTATTAATGTATTATGGAGAATTGTAGAACATGGAAATAAAGCGCTTCCGTACCCATGTCCATATAATATATTTTCCTCTTCTACCTGTGAGGAATATGTCCTGAAAGTTTGGCTATGTCTTATTGTTACACCCTGTAGATTCTATGGAAATAAATAATCCTCACCCTGTAGCGAAACAGAAAGTCAGCACTTCGGAAGCGGAACTTTTGCGTATAAACGCTAATTTTATCGCAAGTTGTCAGCATTGTCTGAATGCAGACTGGCACTACTTTGAACATACTATAAAACACGCCGATAACGCCGTAATGCGCTCGGTCAGTCGGTTCGTTGCGCGCGCATGGCCATCAAATAGCTGGCTGAAATTGCACCTTCAATACAAAATATTAACAATAAAAGCATGTTGTTGAATAATAAACCGCGTATATATCCACTGATAAATCAACACAAGCGTTTACGTTTAGGCTTATCCTGCAATAAGCTTGTCCAAAGATGGTTTACAATTCATTGAAAATCTTCTAATGATGCCGACTGGACGACATCGCACTTTGAAGAAACATTACAAAATTAGAAGTCAGGGACAATGATGGACTCCATTGTTTACAGCAATGGGAATTTGCTGCACATTTACAGTCGAAACCTTAAAACAAATTAAAACAGGATACATTTAAAACATGTCTCAATTAAAATATATCAATGTAATTTATGATACTCCTTAGTTAAAACGCAGCATCAAAAGCTATTGTTCTAATATCCTTTTTAGATATTCAAAAATTAACCCATTTGCTGTAATATTTATGGTTGAATAGTAAAGAACAAACTTATATAGAAAATAAGACACTTAGTAATTATTAGTCATATTTGTGCTTTATGACTTAAGATGAATATTTTTACTGTATTGTTAACTAGTAATGAAAATGTAAATACACATGGTATTGTAGTGTTGTGTATGTTATTATGTTTATCTTTTTGTGTAGTTTGCGAGTTGTTGTTTGAAGAGAACGTATGGTTAAAGAAGTTCAGGAAAGGTAAGCCGATATCTATTTTTGTAGGGGTGAAACCATTAAGTTTGACGTTCTGGATGCAATCATTTGTTTTAATGATGGGGAGGTATTCATAAAATTCGCAAATCGACACGGTGCGAGTGAAAAAAGTTGAACATCTATCTCAAGAGATGGCTAAAGAGCCAAGAACTAAAAAGAGGAAGAGAGAAGATGAAGAAGCTGTAAAATGTGATAAATATAAAAGGGCGATGTTCTGAAGCATTGGTGTATAAAATAAAACTTTTTTTCACTTACCTTTTTATGTATTTTTTTTTTTAAACTTTAGACACACTTTCTCAAAAACTAATTCTGAAAGAAATATGATTGGTTGTGCAATTTAAAGGGATTTTTAATTGGTGTAGTCGGTGAAAATACATTTTCTGGATAAATTGTGTATATTAAATAATGGTAAAATATTAGCATTTTATTTAATATATAAATAAATATATATAATTTTTTCACTTATGTCAAGTAACTTGTTTATTAAAATATTAAAACCTCAAAATAATGAACATTTTAAGAAAATATATCTGTATTTGAAAAATGTAAATTATTAACTACAAAAAAGAATTAAATAAAAACCAAATAAACCAGTCATAAGTTCGGAATTTTGAAACAATTGCTCAAAACTTACTTAGAATAAACAACTAAGGTATTTTTGATGCCCTTAAGCAATGATAATACTTAATAAATATACAACACTTAAATACAAAGAAGGATAGGCATGTACTTTCCACTCTGCAAGTTTCAATGGATTGGATAGACGCCTGGTAGGGTTGGCTGTTGCTCCCAGCCAATTCTGGGCTGCGGCCAACGAGAGTCAAGTACCCGATTGAGTCCAAGCATTGCGCCCTGCCGAAAGGGCAATTGTTCCATCCCTTGTCTCTTTCTTTTCCTCACGCACATACAGACAAGAGAACTGCGAAATACAGTTCTATTCCTTCTTCTCTCATTTATACACAAATACACTGATAAAGACAGAGAGGGGGCAAATGTTCCTTTCAAGTTGCTGGGATAATATTATCGGTTATTAGTACCACTTTCCTTTCCGCTCTTTCTGAAGGTGGATTTGAACTTGCATAGCACAGTGCTTGTGTTCTATAAAACTTGAGTTCCAATGACGGTAGTAGTAAAAATAAATGTTTTTACTGCAAATAGACATAACGGAACAGGGTAGTCGTAATATATCAACGATTTACATTAGATATTACGTTTTAAAATACCTCAATTTTTATCATATGCGTAATAAAATGCGGGAATTATATTATTAATTTTTGTTATATGATATACACTGGCAGACAAGAATATTGCAACCCAATGATAATTGTGGCATAATTGCACAAATAATTAGCTGAAAGTGGCACTTAATAAAAGATTAAACTTTGTTTTATTTCTGAAATTTTAAAGCTAACAATAACAATAACAATTCGTAACAAAAGTATTGGTACGTGGGATATTCGCTTATTGTTATTATTATTATTATTATTATTATTATTACTACTACTACTACATTTCATTGTAACTATGATAATTAGACATGAACACTTCGTTATTCATAACTTATATGCATCTCTATTTTGCGGACATTGAAAAAAGCGTTTTTGCATTTTTGGATGTATATTTTGTTACATTTGGGCTCATATTTTTCATTCTGTCATAAGAATTTTCCTTAGATACTTTGATCTAAATATTTATTATGGGATTACAGCCTGGAGATAGTGGGGGGTTTCAAGTATGAGGTACAAATTGTTGAACAATCTCGGCAGTATGCTTAGTCATTATCTTCTAGAAAATAAAAATAATAACTGTTTCTTAGGTGCAACATTTCGGCAGCACTTATTATTTTCCAAGATGAAAGTACACTACGCCATCTCTAAATGCAAGATTATCAACACCATTAGAGCTCATAAAACCTCTCCACCCCCATGTTAGTTCTGCGGATTACACTAAATATTAGTTTTCTCCACATATTCACTCGCCCATCACTGCAACGCATATCTGATCATAGGACTTTATCCCAGAAGTCAACATTTTCAAGTTATTTTTTATTTTAAAAATTGAAGGCGTTTCTTTTGATTATTCTTTCTTATGTACAGGCTTGTTCTACGAGTAGGAACTACCCCATTTCTATGAACCCTAACCAGCTGCTCTTAAACATGATACGCGCATGGTTTTCCCCGAAATACGTTGTTTACCCCATATCACCTGTATACATAAGACACGCGTTGAGATATGTATATATATATATATATATATAAAATAAAAATAAAAATAAAGTAACACCATTAACAATGTAACAAATTAACAGTAATAATAAAAGTAGAAAAGGATAAAACACTTAGATAAAGTCACACTTGAAATTGCTATATTTCGTACTCGTTGAGTTCTTCAATGGCAAAAAAGTAGCTTGCGTTTATTATTACTGTTAATTTGTTACATTGTATATAACACTAAGAGAAAGTCAAACTTGAAAAACTTCCTTCTTGCCATAGTAGTTCGAAATATAGCAATTATAAGTGTGACTTTCTCTTAGTGTTTTATCCTTTTCTGCCTTTATAATTACTGTTAATGGGTTGAACATTATTTTTGTACCCAAGATAATGTCAAAGTTGAAAGCCTTATTTGCAATAAATATGTACCACGTCTTTCACTGTAGCATTAAAAAATATCACAGAAATGAAAAAAATATTCCGTCGGGTATGTTAGTTGTATGTGCATTTGAGTAAATTAATTTAACATTTAAAATGTTTAATTATTAATAGGAATTTTTTCTTTATAGGTGAAGGTAGATGACAAAAACTCATAAAGACTTGAAGTACCAACTTCTTGCGCTCCTAATATTGATAATGTTGCAAAAGATTCTTACAGCATTGCGAAACTTGTAAGTAAAAATATGAAGTCACGAAGTCAGAATGCTTCCTAATAAAAATTCGGAAATATGCCAAAACTTAGGAGATGTATTTAAATCGGTAAAGTCTTTGGCGTAATTCTTTAACAAGGCGCATCGAAGACCTAGGTGCGTCTGTATAAACAAAGGGGAGGAATAAAAACACTAATCTGTTTTAATCTTGAGTTGGACTAAAGCATTGGACATAAATGATAAGGCTCAGGTTGCTATGTTTGTAAAAGGGATTGACCAAAAATTAAATATTATTGAAGAACTTCTACCTATAACTTCTATTAAACCAAAAAAGAAATTTTCACAGCTATTCATTATGCTGGAATAAAATTGCATTGTTTGTATCTGTGCTCTGTGGTAAATTTCCTATGTTGCGTTTATTTGCGTCAAGTTGTTGGCAATCTTTGGTTCCACGTACGTTTGGGAACAAACACTTTAAAAATTAACTATATTGAAAATGAGCATTACAATATCATAAGTGACAAGCACGTGGTTTACCATCTGGGACTCTGAAGTACTTCTTTCCAACAAATATAAATGAACTAGTAAAGCAAATCCTGTCAAAAATACATCATCAAAAATTGAAACGAATAAAAGAAGAAGAAGAAAAAAAAAAGACTGGAAGTTTTAGTTGTCAGTTTTTTTTTGGGGGGGGGGGGGCATAAATATAGAATATAAGCCGTCGCCGGAACAAAGTAACTACGAGAAAGTGATCTAAACATTGCGAATGCACGAACGCGTCATTCTTTTGCAATTTGGAACAAGGTGATTTCGCATCTCCTCTCCGGGCAACGTTTGGGCACCGTTGTTTTTAACATAAAATTGTTTCAGTTGTTTTTCTAGTTGTGCTATCATCTCTACGACAGGTAACATGTCTTTATTGGACAATGTTCCATAATTTCTAGACTTGTCTCCGCACTCTTGTATCCTAACATGATGTCCTGGATCTAATCTAGTCGAGGCCACTCATGTTTGAGTTTCAGTGCAATGAAGAAAACGCACTGAAAGACAAAATAGTGGTAGACCCTATCATCAACTTTATTTATTAATTCTATTGCTTTTGTCATAGTAAGTTACAAGATAGCAACTTTTGGGATATCCTTTAACATAACAGTACTTTACGGATGGGAAGAAAATAGAAGTATTTCCAACGAAATATCTACTTCTAAAGGACATGTACCTTACACATATAATCACCTAAAACTATTGTAGCGAATATTTCTGAAATATAAGTTTCTATTTAAGCGCTATTTTCTCTGAAATGAAGTTCAGGCAAGAATTCATCAATGTAGCTCATACAAATATTATTAGAAAGTGTATCTCTAGCACAAAGCTACTTTTATAAAACAATGCCTTGAAGCAGTATTTGTTGGTGGTTCTGCTATATATGTGCTTACAGTTCTGTATTTATGAAATTAAGAAAAAACTCACAACTAAAAAGTTTATTCTCAATTAACTTTAATAATATTGCAACGTCTTAATGCTTTTTATGTATATATAAAATCTATTTTGGTATTTTCTGCATGAATACTGTATGTAATTATGTAATTATTAAGGGTATTTAGAATAGATTCAAATATGTCAATTGAGATATGAATGCAAGTAGCTGCCAATGGAAAGAATTCAATGTTTAGTAGTGGTAATGAACGTTTTATTGTATGTTTTAGAATACATTAAAATAAATACAATGGTCGCATGAGCCTTACGGCCGTACATACTAATGTCGTCCTTATAACAATCTGAAGAACCACACACACACGCGTATATATATATATATATATATACACATACTAATGTACCAATACTTCCATATATTATTTTTGATATATTATTTTCTATTAATAATAATTTTATATGCAAATACATAAACATGAATGGAACCCTTATTCTTGAGCCCCCCTTTCAATTACTCACACCCCCTTTCCAACTCCCACCTCTTCATTATAGCCATTAACACTTCCTGGAAAATGTTCAAACTTCTATTGGAATTCAGAAATTGCGGTGATAAATGGCCATTTCTTAAAATCTCCGTTTCCTGCATTCTGCCAAAATATACCTATAGGCATCGCTTTCTCCGCACGATGGGTAATTTCTTTCCCGAGTTCATTAACTGTTTTGTTTCCTTTCCAAGCCCTTAATCTGAACCATGCAGGACCACTTTCTTCCCTGCCACAGATATCTAAATAATGTCCCCCACGCCAGATGTATTTGAGCCTGCAGGTTAAGCGATATTTTTTCTGCGCATTGAGACAAAATAGTTTGCCTATCTATATCTCGCAAACGTCTGTTAACTATTTTTCAACTATTTCGTATAATGTCCTCTTCCTTTAACCAAATATACCCCAATCCAATTTTGTCTAAGTCTTTCCTTATTTTTGATGCCCATCCCGCATTCCACCGTTTCGTTATTTGCTCCCTTAGACAAACTGCTAGGAGTGCTCGATTCCCAGGCATTATTCTTAACCAGTATTTAATTGTTCTTATTTTTAATTTTACACTTTCGGTAGAAACACCAAACTCTTCAATTTGCTGTACCCCTGCTTACTTGTAGAAACTGTTTCAGAAACTGTGCTTGTACCCGATTAAGTTCGTCATAATAGTAAAAGGAAAAAGGAGTCCTGAAGCTACCCCTAATGACTTTTCCGTGACTTGGTTTTCACGCTGTTGGGCGTCAGTACGCTAATTTTCGCGGAACTTTCTATGGGAACCAACCAATCATTTTAAACTCTTCAAGCGTTACTGTGATCATGAGTGTACTTTATGGACCCCTAGGCTTGGAGTGCCTACCTGGAACCCAAGCCGATATTCTGTATAAAAAGAGGCAATTCGCCTAGTTTCAGGACACTCTCGTTCATGCAGCTCTCATTGAGGCCGTCAGCACTTCTCATCCTATATTTGACACCAAGATTCAACATGAGACGTAGGCATTCAAGGTTAAATATACGTGTGCAGTGAATAGTCCTGTCTACTATATCAAATACTGACCTTCATACGGGCGTGTAACTTTTGTATCACGTAAGTTAAAAGTGTATGAATGTCTAATCCTGGAGTGCTAAGTTATTCGTCAAAGAGATGAGATAATCAATACTTAGCGAAGTATAACGAGAAGTGTTAATACTGTAATTAGGGTACTGTTCACCCGGAAGTAAGTAGCCAATAGAAAGCATAAGCTTGCCGTCGCGCAGAATCACATTAGCTTCTAGATCAAGGTCACGGTGCATTCATTTCTAGTTCAGAATAACAGCCCTATTGTAAGAAGAAGGTTGTTAGAAAAAAAAAAACTTTGTGGAAAGCAAATCTTCTAGTGTTTTGTTGTGAATGACCTTCCTATCCCCTGTCGTTGTGTGAAGGCACAGCGAAGCAGCCACATACCCTGAGACGGAGATAACAGTTGAAAGCGTAGGTTATTTGCTACACCCACGCCTAGCAACTTCGGATCACCAACATCAGAGGTGGGGCTATACAATGCAGAAGACCCCCGTCCAATAACTACAACGCTTTTAACCTATTATCTTAAACTTTAATATCGATATATTAAAACCTTGTCCTTACTACGACGTTGAAATAGCATCAACAAATAAACGAATAAGCTGTAAACATTTTTGTAGAATGACACTGGAGTTACAAGAGAATCGGGTGGCTTCCTGCCACTACTTGGGTGATCAAGAGTTGGAATTATGAGTTTGTCCATCGTAGCAACGAGTGTGATAGGCGGCACTAGGTGTATAATCAGTTTTTCCGGTATTCACAATCTTCAATGTTCGTGCTGTAAAACAGCATGATCAGCTGGTGTGATAACAACAGAGAAAATGCTCTACACAGAGTAAGAATACTTCACCACGCCATCTGCTGATTGTTGAAGCTGGTTTAATGCCATGAGATCAGAACCCTTTACTATGACTTTCCTCCCATGCCACCAACGCACAGGAAGGATGCGCGACTCGGGAAGATGTGTCGCAGACAAAAATAATACACAAAACCTTCGCCGACATTGCCAACCACGCCAATTTGGTGAGGAACAGCAGAGAGTTTCAATTTTCTGCTCTTGATTTGAATATTACAAATTTTCTATATCAGATAGGAAATATTTACTACTGAAATGGTCATGTGTGACACTCTGTAAACATACCGTTTATAAATGAATATCATTAAATTTGTCTGCAGAACGTCCCAGCATTATTCACGCAGTGTGTACATATATACAAATAGCTTATTGAAAACATTTGCGAAATATCATGAAAATATAAGTATTCAATTTTGAACAAAGTAATTCTGTGACAGAGAAACAACGAGAGATATTACTGATGAAATAAATTGAGTTAAATGAGGATCATTAGATATGACACAGAGAGCCATGAGAAAAGCGTTTTGTCTAAACATTTTTCTTATGCTCTGAAAGCAGAACGCATTCGTTTCCCGACATAACACTCCGTTTCTCTTCATGGGCGGCAGCTGCTTCTTCCAGCAGGTTGCAAAAACGGCGTTCACAGCTGGGAAAAGAAGGCGCATGGTGTGAAGTCGGGACTAATAAATGGGTGCGTTAACAATTTCACATGTGTTTTCTCTAGAAAGCAGACGTTTGAAGTGTTATGAATGCTCAGTGCTGAGTTTGGTCATCTCTCCTGGACTTTTGAGAACAGCATAGATAAAGAAACCACGTTGATAACTGTCCTCTGGTTTTCAACATGTCTCCGTCGTTTCTTAGTCTTTAATCTTCAGCCTTGACCAGTTACTTTTCTCCTCCGTTACATTTAGGTAGCCAGAAGAGAACTGTAATAAATGAAAGACGAAGTTTCCCGTGTCAAATGGTCAAGTGACTATATCATAAAAAAGCATTGCACGAAAATATTTCTATCCCCGTTACAGGTAATGAATTAGTTTTATGACGTCCTTGTCAATAGATTGTCGTTTGTAAAAACCCGACTACTAGTTTTGGTAGTATCTATTTTTGTGACACTCTGTACATCGTGGTGTGTGAATTAAAGGTACTCCATGGCTTATACCGCTCGAGGCACTGAAGGTAAATTAAGTTACTCGAGTAAAATTTTCTGAGATAAAGGGAATTGCCCTATTAGCTATGGGACGAAGAAGGTTGGTCCAACTTAAATTGGGCGCCTCTTACCGTAAAGTGAATTAACAACTAAGCGTTCCCTTTAAACAAGTGTTGGGCTGAGTTTTAGCAGGTGTTCAATCGGATCATTATGAGCTAGCTGGCACAGTATGGCGCCACAATCGCACCAGATGAACGCCCAAGGCAGGTAAACACTGATTTCCCGATTGATAACAGAGCAAACTGCACACGATTCATTAGTGTTCGTAGTGGTGGGAGGTTTACAAACGCCGACTGGTGATTATGTTATTAGCTTAAGTGCCATCAGTTAGAGCAGATAAGCAGACAACACTTTCGCTCTTAATTTGCCATTTGGTTGCTCAATTGAAAATATATACGACAGTTTCGACTGATAAAACATAATTGCCCCAAGGCAACAGGCAGTAAAACGGCCATTTCAACAACTTCTTTATTCTTCTGCTCGTGAACTTGCTTTCAATGATTGTAACTCTTGTCTTACCTAAGAGGTTCGTCATAATGCTGTTATAATGGGTTCCGTATATTGAAAGCCTTCAGGAAAAATCACTTTTTATGTTTTTGCCAGCCTTTTTTTTTTTTTTTTTTTTTTTGCATTTTTCTATTTTAGTCCACTGCCTATTTTTGCATTAACAATTACTTTTGGTAATAAATACAGAATGATTTTTATAGTTATGATTTTAATGTACTCGTAATATTCTAAAATTATACACATAATGTAATAAATACCTAAATATATATAATCTCAGAATTGTACAGGACCGTCACGGGTGACCGAGGTAGTTCAGGCGCGAATCCCGCCAGGACCGTCCTCCCTGACTGAGGTTTTTTCCAAGTTTTCCCCGGTCCTCATAAATGGCAAATGCCGGGGAGGTACCCTAAACTTAGACCTGGAACGTTTCCTTCCCCAAATATAAATCCTTTCGTTTCATGTATCATCACTGTCCACTGCCTGTGGTGCCTCAGTAGTAAAAACGGGCGTTAAATAATATTAAAAAAATGAGCTTCTGATGTAATCTTGTCTGAACAAACAACTTCATGGTTGAAGAAAAACTCATTGACTTGGAAGAAGGACTCCCCACTATGTGTCAAACAGGCGAGATGATGCAAATAGAATTCTTTAAGTGCAGTTGCAGCTTTCAACATGTAGGCTACTGCGTCAGTGTACATTTCAAGAGCTTCTTGAAGATCTTCTTCTTGTAGATCTTGTAGGACACAAAGCTTTTAGGCCGTTGTTAACTACGGACAAATGTTCTATGGGTTCTAGTACTCTGCTGGGGATTACAATCGGTTTTCATCCAGATATTGAAGCGCCTATCTCTTTTTAATGGAAGTCAAGCCTGCAGATTTGTCAGGAGCTCTGGCGCCACAATGCTTGAAGGAATGTATGATACGTAGGTACCTAAAGTTTTGTTATATGGTATTTTTGCTTCGATTATGGTTTTATACGTCTTTATGAAATCCGTTTCGAGAGGAATATACATACATCTATATTAACAAAAGTCTGAACTGAACGAAACTATTAATTTGTTTATTGTGGAGCCAAAAATGATGTTCTGCTGCAATTGAGATTTTGTTGCACAGCCTATCATTTTGCCACATCTATCACACCTATCCAGGGATTGTAGTTTTGCTGTTAAAGAATTTACAACTGAAGCCATCCTGATAGATATTCGCAACTGTTCAATGTCCACTTGAGACAGTGACTACGAATGAATATGTGTGCACAATAGCAATGGGTATTGAAATAAAAGATAAATACATTGTGTAACATAACGAAACATCTGATCCACCTCCGGGAAATATCCTGGATACAATCACATTTCACTTTATTGTAAATCATTACTAACAAAAGACAGCGGTAAAACGCACATATTTTGTAGTCATACTTATCAATCAGCTTCATTTTTTCAGGATTAAGAAGAAAGTGCAAGATAACAGGGAAATAGCTGTGTGATTGACTCATCGTGAAACCTGAAATATATGTGCTATTACGTACAGACAATTTTCAATTTAAAACTGTATTACCTAAAATAATAATTTCTAATTTTCTCTAATTCAAAGCGTGTAATTAAACTGCAGTGGATATTATTATTATTATTATTATTATTATTATTATTATTATTATTATTATTATTATTATTATTATTATTATTATTATTATTATTTTAAACATACAATTATCTCAAAATATGTAGTATTGTGCGAAGTGTTTCCAATATATAGCATTAAAATTATATGTAATGTCTGAATATCCTAATTTGTAAACATTTAAGTTTTAAAGTCGATACATACCAAGGAGAAAAGTTGAAACTAAGTAAAAATCCAACTCAATTATAATTTGATCCTAATTTCACACGTAAGCAACGCATTTGCTACATTTAGGAAATAATGGTGAACTTTTGTCTCAAATAACAAAAATTATATTTCTTGACTTAAAATTTCATAATCACAGGGAGCACATAAACTCGAGCAGTAACAAATATTAAACATTTGCTACTGTGAAGATATAAAAATCATTTGCCCCTTTATTCTCCTCTTATGAAATAAATTACTCTTTCCGGTGTAAATTTTGTTAATAGTAGAGGTTAACCTTTCGAAAAATTTTAAATTATAAAACTCCAATCTCATAATTCCAAAACTTCTTACAAACTCTTATGTATCTTAAGTATATCAAATGCATTTCTACATTAAAACGGACTTTTAAACAAGAAGAAAAGACAATCTATACAAAATTTACCATCGTATAATTTTAGCTGGACAAAATAAAAGTTTGCATATACCATCAGTAACCTTAGCAGTTTACCTAGTCATTTAGCATGACGACTATGTTTTAATTCATTTTTTTCTCGGGAATATTTATATAACTAGGCCCATTTGTGTGAAACAATGCTATAAAATGAAATTGTAACTAATTTTAAATATTTTAACGGGATATTAAGTCATACGCAACTTTTTATTAACATAATTAATTTATTTTGCTGTTTTTTGTGGTTAACTTTGTCAGTTGTACATTTATGTCTACGCAAAAATCGTTAAGTTTAACACTAAATAAAATAAAATAAATAAAAAGTATTGCCAAATATCGTGACCTTTAAAGAAAATTATTCCAGTACTACAAAATGAATTTGAATTGAAAAACTGGGGAATTTTTTATCTTCAAGGGTAGAAAAATGTTAATACTCAACTAACATAACCAGAATAATTTTCAATATGATTCATAAATTCATTCATTAGTTACATGTAATGGCACTTTAACAAGAACATACTCAAAAGAGAAATAAACCCAGGCAGCATAATGTTTAATTTTCTGCTCATTTAAAAAAAGTAAAGTAGTACATTTTAAAAAAAATATTTGATTAGGCATTTGAATGATGCAACTGGCGGGTGCAGCTTAACAATCTGTGCATTGTAAGCTCTCTCTTAGCCGGACAAACATAATAAAAGACGACTGTGTTTTTTATTTATTTATTTATTTTCCCCTCATCACAGTATACATGTCCATTGGATCTGTTATAGATAGCTAACTTTTTTTTATCATCCTTTCATTTCATCCACAAGACTTTATTTTATGAGCAATACTCTCCTGTTCTTGTGTCTTCGTCACTTATCCTTTTTCAAAAGCAAGATAAACTGATCTAAGGAAAGAAGGAGGGGTGACTGGCAAAGGGAAGAGGTGCACATCATTTCCTCCTTGACCCGACAGTTTTCATCTACTTGAAATTACGTTGCAAGAATGACGTAGACAAGAAACGTCCCCCCCCCCCATGTCTCGTGCGATGACGTATCTTCCACCTTTCCCAGTGTTCCTGAACATCGCATGTTTCCATCTTAACCCAACTTTTGTATTACTCCATTTCCTATTTAGGTCAAACGTGTTCTATATAAACTTTTAACCTCACAGAACTTTCGTCTCAGCGTTCTGAGATACCTGCTTGGCACAACCCTTGCTGCAGTGTAAATGAAAAAGTGGAAAGTAAGGGCTGATATGTAACTTTATGACTCTAGCTTTATTTATTTAGAACAATGTTTGCAAAAATTTTTGACATTGGGTAGTGAGAAACATTGACAATAATGACTTTAATATTATAACAATGTATCTATACCTTTATCCGTTAAACCTACTAATCAGCATATATGTATTAAAACACATACTTCGTGTAAATTTTGACATTGCATAGTAGCTACAAGTCCAGGAAAAATTGCTGTAAGCTGGAAAAGAATGTATCATCTAGTTTAGAGTTTCTCAACTATGATGACGTTCGAAGACGAATCAAGGCATTACAATAACAGAAAGGTCGAACTAATATAAAAATACAGCGTGTTTACAAAGTCACAGTTTCACTCGATTCTTCGATTGATACGACATCTAACTAACAACTGGCTATGAAGGCTAAAATCTGACTAATGCAGATATGAAACCGACTCTTAAGAGAATTTTGATGCTGAATAAACAATCACCGAAAGTTAACGCAATTAAAATTTTGGAAGTAAGCAAGAAATAACCCCTATGTGCAAACCACAGTTAAGAAAATATTGGAAAAACAGTTTCCGTAGATACGCCTGGCGTAAAACAAACTTTCCCTATAATTGTACACTGAACTCTTTCAATTTGGAAGCGATGCTTTCGCGAAAAATATAACAATAAGTAACATATCAGAGTTTTTTGTAATCTATCCCTATTAATTTTATCCCTATTAATTTTATCAAAAAAAATATGGAATCCTTCTATAGCTTTTGTTTCAACTAAGCCACCGGATGTCAGTATAGAACAAAGCGTCACTATTTTAACACGTTCAAACCTAGTATCTTTGCGTATAAGCACCCGCAGAACAATGTAATGATAAGAAATAATTTTGAGGAACTGTACATGTGCAGCGCCAAGATCAAAATAATAAATTCAAAGACTTTTCATTCTTACCTTTCACTTCAATCGTTGTAAGGATAAAGTTATTATCCCTGACCTATGGCAAATGAGACGTTAATATATAAAAAAGTGGAAATAAAGTATATAGAAAAATTAGTAACTTTAATAAGGCAAACAGTCAATTTAATATTTCGAGAAGAGTGGATATTTGTGTTACTGGGAAAGAGCGGACGCCGCAACCTGAGAAAAGGAGATAAAATCCTCACGCTTAAAGTTATTATTTATATTTTTATAAAATATAAAAGCTTACTGTTAATAATAATAATAATAATAATAATAACCTGTGTTAGAAGAAATGTTAGAAAGGATGCCCCTTAGCGGCAATACATTGCTCTTCCGTAAGAACAAGGCGATTCAGATCACATTTTTCATTAAGAGGCCCTGTCTATAGTAACTTTTTAACAAGTTGGGGAACTTTTTTTTTTAAAGTGTAAAACGATTGTCTAGATATTTTCTTGCAAATGGCTTTACCATTTCTAATAAATAATTTATTTTCATATATGTATCCTACATTTATGTGTTAGTGGCCCAACTAACGGAGAACAATAAGCAACCATGAAGGCAACGAATAACAAACCAACACACAAGTAATCTCTCAAAATAACTACAAGCTGCTACCTGCACATGCATTAAACTGCCTTGACGACTGCCTTCTCCTAGTACGCAGGCACGCTACCGCGTTGTATAAAGTACATTAGGATGTAACGATAAAAGAGAAAGTTTATCTCTCTCAATGGCTGTGAAACACTACCAACGGGAACGTCATCAAGCTACATCTTTTAGAATAGCTGATAATTCAAGCACAGATACCAACCGACTGTTTCATACTATTACTGTTGTTAGCCACCAGAAAGGCGTATCTTCAGAAACTCTACCACTTACATACTTGAGTTCTCAAGCTAAAATTCAAGCCTGCCTTGCTTTAAATAATAAATATTCTGCTTAAAATGCTCCGCAACTGTTACGCCGCTTTCATGCGCTTTTAAATAAATTAAGCTTAAGAATGCACAAAACCTGTGTTTCGGCTGCGGTTTCTCTCTAAATCTTAAGTGAATATAGCTAAAAGTTATACATAACCTGCAGTGTAAATATTGTCTGTTCTTTATTTTATTTTCAGTTGAATGCGGTTGAGCGTTATCATACTTCCATAATTTTTACACGATTTTTTATCAATATGAATGAAGAACGTAGATCGTATATGGTGCATTTTGTTGTTCATATTTTTGTTATTAAATATTACACTAATTAAAACAGTTTCACAAACCAAGCCCGAAATAGGCAAATGTTACAAAATGTGGTGTAAAATGAAAAAAGTAACCAGGATTGGTATAAAAAACCTTTCGAGCATTTAATGGTTGCTATATAGTTTGGTGACGCACATATTCATGGACAAAAGGGATTCATAAGGTGTACTGTCAACTCTTTCCGTTCAGAGGTAATTGCTGACTGAAAACTTTGAGCATAATCTACAGTTAATAGTGTGCCTTAATGTCGGAAAATTAAGAAAAAAAAATCCGGGGTTGTTTAGGAAGCTTGAAATTTTCTAATAAACATTAAAATCTATGAATATTTCTAATAAAACTTTTAGTATTACAATCGCAACACATTTGAGTTTATATATTGAGCCTTTCCAGTTATTTTCACACGGGAAGTTGTAAAAATATATTACAGCACATGTCATTTAAGCTATTTCAAAATATTGTATAGAACTGCAACATGTTTAAAATTACATATTCCGCAATAGAAATTGAGATTATTGAAATGTCATATTCCTGCTATCGAATTATTAGCAAAAGGATATATTATATTTTGCTCAGTTAGACAGAATAGCTTTAGTGCTTGTGGCCTCAGTAAGCTTTTGTGAAATAACATCAGCATATGCCTCTTGATCGTACTTCATGTTTGCACAGTGTCAAATCCGAGAAACAAATGCTTTACATGAAACTTAACTGCAGAGGCCTTAATACTCTCTTTCCTCATTTCCTGAACTGCAGCTACAATGCAAATACTATTACAAAACTGAACTGTCGGATGTTCCACCATTGACTTTCTACTCCCATTTGGATGGGTTAATGGTTCCTGGACATCTACTGGAACACCACTGCAGGTGGCTACTTGTTTTATGTTTATAATGAGCTCTGTTAAAGATGGCGGTTTGATGCTCCACAGTACATTAATAACAGTCGCTTATGCGCTTTACCACAAATCCACAAACACGACATTCACACGCACTGTATTTATTTCTATACCATATTTTGAAACGAAGGAAGTAACTATTTTCATTTAACAATTTCTCCTTGAAGTGGGGGAAAAAAAAAAAAAAAAAAAAAAAACCTTGCACTTTCCATATTTTTGAAAATGTGCAGGGCTCATATTTTCTTTGAATTTGAAAAGCATTTAGTAAAACTCTCTCATAAAATCACTCGATTCTTCAGTAAATATATTAAGCAAAGTCGAACTATTTATGCCCTGTATAAACTGACAGATGTACGCTGTGTGGAGGTACTAAAATTTCAAAAGGGCTTAAAGCGTCAGTACATTGCTGTTCCATAAGATGCGCTATTAATTTACCGTTCAAGTTGATCTTCCTGATTGTTCGTTACTACTGTTTGTACTCGACCTTGCCTCCCTGTTTTGTGAGGCTTTTGTGAGACCAAGATTTTTCATCAAACTTTTCATACACATCATTAAAGGAGGTTATTCTTTTACCAAAACCAAAATCTCTGCAAAGTTGGAAACAAATGTTAAAATAGAAGTTTTCGCCTGCATTGTGCTATTGCAGGCTTCCTCCTGGTTTTGGGCCCGGCAATGAAGTCGTTTTTCTAAGAAATCAGAAGACGTATAGCGAAAAACTGATCCGTTAAACTACTTAGATCTTGCTCACGTAGTGTTTTATTTAAACAATTTAATTAACAACAGTTAATGCAATATTCCCCATAAAGATATGCCCTGTAAGCTACCAAAAATAATTAAATATTATAAACATTTTAGATTCGTATTATATCTACATGTGTGATATGAAAGACCTCTTGTGTGTAAATCCCATCGCATAGATTGGGTCCATCATCCTGTGATTATCCTTTGTTTGGCCCGCGCAAAGAACATCTGAATATTGAATGATTCACATAATATGCAGCTCTTTACCTATCAATAAAAACCTCAATTATTCGTAAAACAGAAAATCGTATAGTGTCTGTAATACTTGCAAAAAGAAAAGCAGCGCAACTGGCGTATAAACGGTCACGATAACAATAGTTTGAAGTGGTATTCACTAGATGTCAGCATAATACAAGGCCAAAAAGCAGGGGTGTCATATTACAAGCAGGGTTCATGTTACCGCCTTTTCCTCTACACATAAACATAAGCAGAATTCCTACGTAATCTGTGTATCTCAAAATATTGAATTTGCTATTATTTTTCAAATGTTCTTTTATAAGGAAACCCCTTTCTTATATATGAGAGCTCCGGAAATGAGAGCATGTCGGGTAACTAGATAAACATTTCCTGCAACACTTGCCGAACAGAGAACATAAATGCAAAGGCGATGTTGCGCAATGTCATCATTAGCCGCATTAGTTACTCAACCATGGCGTTTAAATTGACATTGGAGAACAAAGTAGTCACATAGACAGAAGGCCAACACGGATGGTTGAAATTGCTAAGGCACGTGCGAACGAAAGGACCAACCTCGCCCACAAGTTTTCCTCAAATTTTTCTTAGCTCTTGTTAAAGACAAATACCGCTCACTAAATTAGACCTGAATGCTACTTTTCCAAAAATTCCTTTTCTAATTCATCCTTGCATCTCACGGGCGTTAAATATATATATAAACCAAACAAAGATAGAAAGTGATAATTTTTAAACATAGTAGCCCTTTCGTAATCAATCTCCTGTATTTCACTCGTTATGGAGCTGCTTTCCACATGCGTATTGTCAATTACGCATTTTTAATTTAAGAGGGTACAAACGGAGAGCAGTCAGTTCAAAAAGTTTTTAAAAAAGACAATATGTCAACGTTCTGAAACGCTCTCAATTATGAAGTATCGAAAGGTTATTTTTCTGCCTGACGCTTTGGCATGGAATTTATCGAAAATCATTGCATGTTTTATTTGCTTTATTCATTTCTTGATGTGAAAAAGTACATGATACTATTTACTTGTTTGATAAAATTAAAACAATACAAATAAATACAAGTTTATTACGCCACAAACACATTTAGCGTTCTAATCTTTGTATTAATTCTGTTCCAGACATCAACGGTATTATTTAAGTAACATGTTCCACATGCTAATTGTCTCAATTTTTTATACAAAAGCTTATAAACGAGATTTTGGAGTATCCATAGTTTATTTCAAATTATTCTGTTCATGTTTTATTTTAAATACACGGTTTTATGAGTGTGTAGTTTTTAAAACCAAATATCACCCGGAATTGATACAATTAATATGAAACTAATAACATATGAATATTCCACATATACATTTAGATCCACCACATGCTTTGGAGAATATGAAAATTAACATAAAATGGAATATGGCAGCAATACATTTTATTTACCTAAGAGGTAATACCACAATTAATGCAATTATAAGGAAATCAACCTATAAAATTTCGCATATCAAGTAAATGTTAATTGCTAGATGTTTAAATAAAATTAGTAAATGATTAAGTCTATACCAATACGTTGTTAATGTACAGAGATTATAATTGTAATAAAATAAGTAATTAAAAAGAGTGGAATTCAACTTACATACATACTTGCTGTTGTTGTACTATAGAAAGTGTTTGGGATGTAAACAGATAAATACTAGAGCATCCCTAACCATTTAACAAGGGAGAATAAAAATATATATGATTTAAATAACATAACAATAGAAATTGACAAAGGATTACGTAAGAGAAAGCACTGTATAAACTAAGGAGTTAAACACCCACCAATTTTTAATTTGAATATAAACGACAATATTATCATGTGACTGAAAGGAAAAATGATTGGAAAGCAAGAACTTAGAACTTGTAGAACACATTACTTGTAAGCGGTCCGATGCTGGTGAGTAACTCAGCAGGCGTTTTACAGAAAGTTCTTTATAAAGTAAACAAGACACTTGAAAGGTACAATTTAAAACATCTGTAAAAAAAGATTACGACTATGGCGTTCTTAGCACTTAATCCTCTGCGTAAAATAGAATTTAGAGCAAGTTACAAAATTTAACTATTTCATATGTAAAACAAAACAATTAAACATTTGAAAACGCATTTGGAATGATGCAAGGAACAATTAGGAGGACGCGAGGAATTGTACCGGAAGTCTCAAAGTTGTATAAGGTAATAACCTATGGCTGCGAGAATTGGACACTGAACAGAAATGAAAACACAAAGATAGAAAAAGCGGAGATGAGATTTTCAAGATCAGTGGCTGTACCTACTCTGCTATATATACCGAGTGAGTCGTTTTATCATGCGAATTTAGAAGTTATGTATACAATCCCGGAGTTTTACATACTATCCCATGAACACTGTCCCCTGTCACGTATCCATTTCCGCCGAATTTGCTGTTATTTGCCTCTCGGCGTGTTGTGGCTTGTGTTGCACTGTGCGCGCGCTGGACTTTAGCGGTGAAGGTCCGGGGTTTAAATATTGGTCCATGAAATTATGCCTTTTTAGTTATATTTTTGGCACAGAAGAGAAAATTAATGCTTATTCTATGATATTTATTAATGTAAATATCCTAATTACACAAATTTCAATTAAATTACAAATTATTATACGTGTCTGCTTAATTCAAAATAATAAGTAAATGCAAATAGCTTGACATTAATGTGAAATGACAGACATGCGATATTGAATGATATTTTACTCTTTGTAGATAATGTTACATACATAAGATAGACAAAAGATAGAAGTTCTGGAGCAATATGTATACAGTAAATAGGTAAACTCCCTTACATGAGAGCAGCTCATTTCCATCGTCTGTAAAATGCACGTTTGCCTAGTTACCAATACGCAGGATGAGAAGACAACCCTGGTATAAGTTACTTATATAAGTTTAAATAAAGTGGTTCAATTATTTGCACAGAATGAGAGAAATCAAACTTCCTGTTAAATGTAAACCAGAGGGAAAGAGAATTCACAGCGGACACCGGACAAAATGGAAAAATATGATCTGAAGATCGAAACAGGCCATTGAGTCTAAACCGGGATTTTATGATATTAATAATAGTGTTATTGCATTAATAAATCAACAGAAGTAACGCATTAGAAAACTAGAGGGAAATAAACGGAAATAATGAAAAATAATTTTATTTAGGGAGCTAATTATGTCAGAAAGCTTATTAATATTTATGTTATGTTTTTCATACATTTTAATCCTATATTTATTCATTGCTATAAAATATACATTCGGGTGGTCAAAATATCTAAAAACATGGAAACAAATATTATAATCTTATTACGTTCCCTATTTTTAGAATATTCATATTGCATTTTTATTATATATAACGCTTTTGTTAAGAATGTGCAAATACTGCAATATTTTTTTTCAGGATAAATGAGCTATTAATGTAACTACAAGGAAATGCTATTTTAAAAGTTAAAGCTATGCAGGACAGGTTCTATCTTGGAATAATAAAACTATTCATAAAGATTTTCATATATGTGCCTTGTAAGGATACCGTGAAATGCTAATATTAAAATAAACGTTTCTTCTGATATGCCATGGGCTGATAAGCAAATACCCTTAATGAGAGAGTAATTTTATGCTATATATGTATTTTGAAAATGAAAATTATTTATCGACTGCCGGACCTCACCTGCCTCAGAAAGCAAAGCCCAAAAAAATGCACGACACGGTATTCCACTTGAATAATTTAATGCTAATATACAGTAGGCCAGAAACTCTTGTCTCCTTTGTTTTGGTTCTATTTCTTTAGGGGGGGGGGAAGCGGCCATGATTTGAACTACAGACGTTGTATTCCATTAGTACGGGACTGAAGGTAAGATGGGAAATGGGAATTTAAAGAAAATAAAAAGAATTATAAGATTGACTCTGATCGTAAATGATAGGTGAAGCATTCCTACTAGTGCATTATTATATCCTTTGACATTCAAAATAGGAATTTGTCATGTTTTATGCAAAATGCGAACTAACTTTCCTTTTGAACTAAGATATCGAAGAGTTTGTCTTTAACCTCGTGGGATTTTTCAAGAGAGGTCGAAGAGATTTTCCTTTTGCTTTTTCCCCGTTAATGAGGCTACAGCCGGAAACCTTTCTAATGAAAATCCACCAATATCGCAAGTGGGAATACTTTCGTTCTCCATGTCTTTGCTGTGATGAAACCAAGTGTTCCGCTATGCATGTTAACATATAGGGTGCAAATGAATACTTTGATTTTCAGTTAATGGTATAAGCTTCAACGTAGTGTGAAAGATATAATTTAAATATTGGTTAAATTACTATCGATTTTTTCCCAAATATTTTCGCTATTTCCAGAGCTATTAAATATCAAATGAAACCTAAACATGTTAGGAAATAAGAGGAACTCAACTATAATGGTAATTATCTTGGTAAACAGTGAAATTAGAGTAATAAATATTTAAGATACACATTTTTCATTGCCATAAATTACACGATATTGTTTGAATTTCAAATCATTTAACACTTCCTGAAAGAAGAGTATAAAATTGAAAAGTTATTCAATCCCGAAGAACACAAGAACAATGGTGCATATTCTTAAACGAATAATCTCCCAGCTATAGATATACAAAAAGTTAATATTTTCATTTCGGATTTTAGGGGTTTCAAAATTTTTCCGAAACAACGTCTAACATTTTTATAAGTTTGAAGAAGTTATGGTTGGCGGGAGGAATGGTAATAGAAGTTTGATTGTATGCGATACAGCTCACCACTCAATAACTCTTCTAGTCGATCTACAGGGATGTTGCTGGTTTTTGGTACCTCATAGTGCCGGGTTGAGTGAGGCGAATTAAAGGTGATGTGTTGACGAAAAAGAACACCTTGTTATCTGCCAGCTGATGGCGTTTATTCAACAAAAAGTGCATACCAGGGTGTTTCTCTTCGGACTGCAGTTAATGAGACGTTTGGCAGACACGCAGAGCTATAGTACTTAACAAACAGTAGCTTTCTGACTGCTGAGAAGAAGCGCTGAGAAGAAGTGAAGCTGGAACATTGATATTCCAGTGTGAGTTCCCCAGACGAAATTCTCACTTCCCAATGCTGAATCCCCCAAAAAGGCGATTTCATGTTCTTAAATACTCAATAAGACTGGCTTGACCACGTGATACAGGAACGCTCTATTTACCTGTCACTGTAGATTTAGACATCGTTATAGGCTATCGGTGACACCATGCAACTCTCATATTATAGGCTAGTCAGATTATCTGAACGTAACAACTTGGCGATACGTCCAGCGTTCGATTTCAACTTCTGCCATACGTTAGAGTTCAATGTACTTTAACGGTAGCGCAGGTATTAATAGCGTGGTTCTTTGCCAACATACTCGCCCGGGGCAAGCAACCCCTTCCAATGAACAAAAGAAAGAATTTCTCTATGGCCTGCCGAAACGGTCCCTCTGCTCTCCGAGAAAGAATTCTTGCTTTTATGCTTTTACACACTTACAGAACTCTTCACTTACAGCTAGCTAAAATAAAATGTTACATATATTCTAATTAATTCCTTACAATTGATGGGGTACCAAGGACAGTATCACACGTTAACTTCAGTTTCACCGCCAGATCTGCAATGTGGCGGCAAATGGTCAGTGAGAAGTGGCATAATTTACATTAGATTCTCATGCAGTTCACTCTCTAAGGCTCCATTGGAACATACTGGCATTTGTCAAGAACTTCCCTTACACAAGCACCCTGTCTCCTGTTACTGAACATACCGCCTGCGAGGAAACTGTAAGATAGAGGGTCCTTCTAGAACTTCCCGGTGGTAACGGTTGGATTTTGATGAAATAAAGAACACAAATTGCTTCTTCACTCCATTGGTCGTCATATTGAAAATTCTACCTTCTGCTGGTCATTATTAGACTGGCCATCACAAGGTAAAATTTTCAAGTGTTTCTCTATTAATGGTGCAATATAAATGCTTATATGTAGCAAGCTGATTGCATAAAAAGAAATATTGAAATTAACAGCTCTGGAATAAAAGGAAAATTATGGCAGGAAATTAAACTCATCCTATGGCCATACACAAGCAAATCGACGCAGCGCTTCATTGCATGATCCAGCACGTTATAAACTTAAACATCTTATAAAACAGTTAAGTTACGTTAGGTCATATTTAATTATAGCATTTCTTTTTTATGTTCTACGAATACAGTATTCCATTTTTAAGGCAAGTGTACATAATCAGCTTACAATTATTTTTCTTTAAAATATTTGCACAATATTCTCGTTTTAACCAGTCCCCAATCGTTTCCCTCTGTAGCGGTTCTAGTAATTCTATAGTGTTCTCTATTGCAGCCCAGTGTTCACAGCGGTATCTTGTAGCAAAATTTTGTTTCTTGTAATAATTATAATGAAATTGCAATAATTTTCCTGACACAAAAGTGTTAAAAAATGTATTAACTTCAATCCCATGTACACCATCCTAGTCTATTTAACAAACCATAATAAAAATCCAGAAACGGAAAGCGTTAGGATTTACAGTTCTTTTCAAGCAAAAATTATATGACATAACACAACTTAAGATACCCATAGGTATCAATGATGCTGATATAGGGTTGTCGTTTACTAACAAAAATATTTGGAATAATTTCCAAAGTATTATAGACACTAAATAGTAGAGTAAATTTGCGCGGTTAGTCAATGCTTCTATGGCTCACTCTGTAGAATGATACATTTGGAGCTGAGTTAACATAAAATCGACGGAATATTTTTGCGATTCAACACAAAATGGATTTTACTAATATTTTTTTGGAATCCAGCAATGTGTGTTTAACCGGGCTTTAATTATAAACATTATCCACTCATTCTTTGCTTTCAGTCTCGGCTGCTAAAAGTGCTGCACTTCAAATCCGCTTTCTAAAATGTATAGCTCTATAGTATGAAAAACAACTCAGATTATCACGATAAATTTCGGGTTGTCAATTTCATTCCAAATGTTTATCTTTAAATTCCGAAACCTCTAGTTTCAGGTGCGATTTTATCAAGATTTTCGCATATTTTATCCAAGTTTTCATCTGTTAAAGCTGTATATTTTCTTTTGTGTGTTTTTGCCTTCACTGAACCTGTAGTCATATTTGTGCACAATATCGCAAATTGCAGTTCTGAAAGGAGGCAATTGATTGCAAAAGTCCTGAATTAATTTCGCCAACTCACGAGTGATTCGCATTTAAATTAATGTTTACATGAAAACAATGCCTTTCAATAGAGTCAAAGATATTGCCATTTTTGCAAATGAATAAATACCGACATTGGGACAGACAGACAGACAGACAGGTTCAGAGAAAATTATTTTAGGACATCACAAAGAGGGAAAGGGGAGTTGAAGAGTGGGTGCCGCCGCTGCGGTGCGTCTAGTAAAGAAAAACAAAAATGAAAAGAAAACAAAAGTAAAACATTGTTTAAGCGGAAAAGGATTAAAACTAAAGTGGAGTAGTAAATCTGTAGAATAGTCAAAAGCCCATGTGATGTTCTGACACCCGGGGACATTGTTTACGAAATATTTCGGCAATAAATCAACATAAATACTCTTCCTAACTCTAGCTCAAGTGTCTAAAGGAAATTACCATATTATTAAATAAACTATAGCAACGTTTGGTATTGACTGTCCATAGGTTATATTTACATGAGAAAAGTAGAGCAAATTTAATCATGAAACGACGAAAACCGAATTGCTATGATTGCCGTTGAAACCCGTGAGTTTAAGATTGTTATTTTGAGAGCCTTGCTGCTATTTCGGCCTAACCATCGAGAAGCTGATGAGCTTTGTCACTGTCCAAAAATATTGAATACTTAAGCATGGCTCACACATCCAAACAAATCAAATTCTAAATCCACTAAAAGCATTTAGGGAAGAACATTTAAAGGAAAGAGATTTGCATTTCTAAAACAATGGATAATATATCTAGGAACTTACAAAAGAAGTTATATCGAATGTTTTACCACAATTTTCTCTTATAACTTATAAAAATTTTCCAACCTCGCACATGAAGACCAATTGCATGTTTCATTTTTCGGTCGTAGCGTGACGCATCTGCTTGTGCTGTTAGAACGAAATCATCAAATGTAATTTAAAATAATACCTTTGTGTTACCAGCAATGCAGTACGTACAGTGCGGCATAAACCAGTGTACAGTGATGCATAATGTTATTGTTCACACGTACTGGAAATCTGTACCTAATGCTCTTATTGCGCAGTTTGGGGCTCGGAAACCAGTGGCAAAATTCTCCATTCTCTTTGTGGTGAAATAATACAAACCACAGGAAGACTTTAGGACATCCACAAAGAAGAATGTCCGAAATTGCCAGAAACAACTATGAAGGTGTTGAAAAACAAGATGCATGTCTTTTCACAGTGACCCTTGCGTAAACTGTAGCAGGAGATGCACATCGTATTTCTGCTATGCAACAATTTAAAGGTACCAACAAACAGAATAAACTCAGTTACTGTCATTGGTTGCAACAGTTTTACGTTGACGCGAGAGAATACTGGACTACACGTTCTTTCACAAGGCGTGGCTGCAACAAATTTTCACAATACCCATATTTGGGCTAGAGAGAACCCTTACACCGTATATAGGACACATCTTCATGATGTAAACAATTGGAGTGTGTTATGCTTTTTTCGTGAATGTCTACATGAATTTTCCACGAATTTGTGAATCGGTTGGAGAAAGAGGAACTCTACAAGGCTGTTTTGAGCAGGATCGTTTCAGTTGACTTCAGCAAGGCCGATATTGTTTGTTACTTTGAATCTCGTTCCATTAAGAGGAACAAGGTCGCCCGAACTTACGCCGCAAGAATTCTTCCTTTGGGACATAGCGAAAGGCACGGACGTCGAGAAAACTTTCGGTGGGAAATTGATGCTGTGATTTCCGATGTTTCATCACATGGAGAGACGTATGCAGACATATCTTGATGCTTTGTCCAAAATCGTTAACCATTTAATACACAGCTTTGTCCGTGCTAAAGGCCACTTGCCCATTGATTTGAAAATCATAAGGGAAAAACTGTGGTTAATGAAACATTAAAACAAAACATTACATAAATGTTAATTTCTCATCTGAAAAAAGGAAACGAGTATTAAAACAGTGTTTTACAGAACACCACAATGGAAATCTGATGTGTTTGCTTGTTCAATTGCAGAAATGCGGACAATTGGTTCAAAGATTAGGTTTTTCCTTTAATGGTGTTTAACGCCCATTTTAGCTTCTTTTTTTTTTTTTTTTTTTTTGAGTAGTGTTTAACGCCCGTTTTTACTACTGAGGCACCACAGGCGGTGGACACTGATGATACATGAAATGAAATGATAAATTGGGAAAGGATATTTTTTTTTTTTTAAGGAAGGAAGCGTTCCAGGCCTAAGTTTAGGTACCTCCCCGGCATTTGCCAGTTATGAAGACTGAGGAAAACCTGGAAAAAACCCCAGTCAGGGAGGACGGTCCTGGCGGGATTCGAACCGCAGACCTCCCGCTCACGAGTCCGTGCCTTAACGACCTCGGCCACCCGTGGCGGTGCCCATTTTAGCTGTTGAGGCACCACCGGCGATGGACACTGATGGCAAACTGATATGATGATAAAATGACAAAAATGATATTTGGGGGGGAAAGCCTTCCATGCCCAAGTTTAGGGTTCCTCCCCGGCATTTTCTATTTATGAGGAATGAGGAAAACTTGAAAAAATCTCAATCAGGGAGCACGACCTGGCGAGAGTCGAACCCCAGACCTACCACTCACGAGTACGCGCTTTAACGACTTCGGCCACCCTGACTGTAAAGATTAGTTGAATGAGGGTTGTCTATTACGTGAATATCTTCTTGAAACAAGGAGCAAATACTTAAGTCCGAGCGCATTAAAATTTAGTTCTGGAGAACGAACAAAATCTTGTGCCAGAATGAAATATTGAGGCACAAACCACACAGAGCGAAGCTCACTTTATCATCACCTTAACTATTGACTGTGAATTATGGTGTGTTCTAGTCGGTCCTGGTGGTCTTTGCCTCGTAGACCCAAAGTCGCGGGTTTAATCCCGGCAAGGATCGATGGACTTTTCGGGAGTAAAAATCCTAAGTATGGCTTCCTTCGGAAGAGAAGTGTAAAGCCGTGGGTCCCGTGTCGTACATTTACGGCACGAAAAAGAACCTCAAGCGTGAAAAAAGAGGCATCTGAGCAAAATTTACCGACTGTTTCACGCCCTGAATTGAATGAGACGTTGATGACCTGAGATGTTAAAGAGCGTCCGTAAGTAAACCAAATCAACGCGGTATGTTCTAAGGCGCTTACTTTTCTTTAAAAAGCATCCCATATGGGTCTGCAAAGAAATCCCACAAGAATGCAATGCACAACTTTCCGTGCATAGCAACACACGTTTATTAAGGCCTCTCGCAGGCTATAAAAGTCAATAGCAATAATTTTCAATAAATATTTCTTCATTTTCTATCTATGGACTTCTAATAATAAAAATACGCTTTTCAACAAATTTCTTTATTGTTTAAAAGTGCACACCTTTGGTACTTCTCAAGCTTGATGTTAAAATTTGTAAATATTTTCTAAATTGATAACGGCGAGTCAGGAAATCATTCTCAAGTTTGTTTTTTCTGCTTCTGCCACAACGAATTCGCTGTTCGTTAGTTAACATGTGTGTCATTTCAATACAATAGTTAACTGACGACGGACAAAAATAATACGTTGGCAGCAGTTCTAAGCAAATGTCATGTAATGGGAAACCGACTTCCTGTAGGCTTAAACACGTTATGTCCTGCTTGTTGAGCTCAACTATTACGTGGATTTTAGAGGAAGGTTTCGTTTGTAGTAAATAAAAAACAAATTTGGCATATCACTGAGGAAAACTATTAAAATTGGCATAGATGGCCTTATGAGACCATCACTCATAATTTCTTTAAAAACTTTAATTTGGATAAACAGACAAAAATTGAACTTATTCAAAACTGAAATAAATACTTTCCTTGCAGCTTATTTTCCAATGTCCATAAATGAGAACATGTGGCATTTTAAATAAAACCCATAGATAGCACCACCGTATTAGCCGGTGGCTTATATCAGTGTTTTGTTTTGTAGATAAAACCTTCGTTTCAAACACGAAAGGTTGCAGCAAGATTCTGATATTACAGTTTTTACATGGTGTTCAAAGAAAGCAAACTTTCAACAAGCGTAGGCTATAGTGATTAAAAAAAAATGGTCATTTCTCCCCATTTTGGGTTTTTTTGTTTGTTTGTTTGTTTTGGGAAGAAGTAAATCCAATTAAGTTTGATTTACATGTTTAGAAAGTTTCAAGCGTCTATGATACCCTTCCTCCTTTATCGCTGCTTTGAAGTTCATGTTTAAAAGGCAGCGCGTAAAATAGGTGGGACACAAAATGCTAATTCCAGCTTGCATTCGCTTACATGGAGACAGTCTCCAAAAGAAATCTTCACCTCCAAGCATCATGTTCAATCAACAGTGGCTCTGGCTGCATCAGAATATAATGCAGTTTGCATCAGAATCGTAGTAGAAACCCATCCAACAGCTGGAATTTCTACTGGAAGCAAAACGTAGGAATTTGCTCAGCGCCAGAGCAAGAAGAGAAACCAGGCAGAAACCGACAATCTCTAGCTACACTAATCACGACGAAGAAAATTCAGACTGCCAAATATAAGGTAGGAAGAAGCAAAGAAAAGGAGAGAAGGACGATCTTACCAGCAAGGATTGCTATAGACATCATTAACTTTTTTAGTTGAAAAGAACCCTTCTTCCAAACATACAGATCTTTAGATATTTTTTATTAACCTTTAAATTTGAAACAATTTCATAACTTTAATATCTGTCTACTTCCACAAAAATTTAACTAAATGTACCAATTTTTTTAATTAGACGTGAAAGTGCATTATATAAAATTAAGTAGTGATTTTTTTCTATGCTTTATAATTTAGTTGCAAAAAAATAATTAGCTCAAAAAGTCATGACATAATGATCTAAAATATGGTAGGATTGTATGACATTACTACAAGAGCTTTGGTGCCAAATTTGAACACGCTATATTGATTACTTTAGTAAATATTATTTCCAGTATAGTCTCCCTTTAAGCAAAGTGGCTTGGAGTTTGTGTTAACTCTATTACAGAAGGCATTCTGCTGTTGTGGCAGTGGCTTCAATGTGAAAGTTAACGTTTTTCTTTGCTGATGAAGCAGATTCTTTTCAGGAATCAACTGCCACAGGTGACGAGTGAAAACAAGGCAGCGCTGTGTGGAAATCACCAGTTTCTCAGACACTAGGGAAGATAATGTAAACTTCTTTGTCTGACTGTCAGAGAATCGTTTAGCAACACACTACATTACAGGAAAATACAAATCAGAGCTGAAGACTAAGGAGGTACGTAATATTAACCGGAATGGAAGACCTGATTTGCCGAATATTTGTCTA
Source organism: Metallyticus violacea (assembly GCA_030762175.1). Classification (NCBI taxonomy): domain Eukaryota; kingdom Metazoa; phylum Arthropoda; class Insecta; order Mantodea; family Metallyticidae; genus Metallyticus; species Metallyticus violacea. Next base: position 369,204,947 of record CM060846.1, on the reverse strand, counting down.
AATCTAATAAAAACCTTTGTTACAAACAATAAAATCCAATGAACAGATTTTCAGAACTTATAAGGCATGTAAAGAGATCTTATATAATGTGTTGAGGACTGGAAAAACGTACGTAATGCTTGTTTGTATAAAGAAAATGATCTCTAACTTCTGCTTTTTTTTTTCTTTTGTTTTTTTCCGAAGTGCGCAGAAGTTCGGATTGCTGCTGGCAGCCGAGCAAAGCCTTCTAATGTCTGTCCTTTGTTATGTAGACAGCACTCGGGTCACTAGTGACCTCTAATGAATTATAAAAACAGAGGTATGGCCGACAAGGTGCTTACGCACAATTTTGTACCATGTGAAAACACGGCTCTTGAAGCTTAAACTGTCAGCTTCAAAGTTGCATATGTGGTCCCACGGTAATTTTCATAAATGGACCAGAATAAACAATTCATAAGCGCAGAGATGTTTATTGCAGTCAGTAGACCTTACCTTCCCACCATCTAAATTATGACTGTAATTATATTCTTCGCAGTTCTTCGCATTAATTATGCACATTAAGCTATCCATTCATTTTCCCTGATTTAAATCACGATAAGCAAACAAACAAAGAAGCAGGCAAAATATCAGTAATATTAAACCTCCAAGAGTTTCAATCCTAATATTTTATGCAAGTAATTAATCTTTAATTAAACAAAACTTAAACATTTTAAATGTACCAAAAAGATGATTATTTTATATCTAAACCATTTAGTTGTTGAGAAATTAATACTATGTTGGGCAGAAAAATCATTTTCGTCATTGAAAGTACTTTACCGTTTTTACACAAGCACTGTACTGCTTCAAAAGAAACCATTAAACTAAACATGTTCATACCCCAGCTAGCATGTAAATGGAAATGATTACATTTTGCGATAAACTGATACAGTTCCTTTTCAGAAGTTGACGCTATTCTGATAATAATTTTCTTCTCCGTGAATGGGACAATTTTGTCGCCGGCTAAGGGCACCAGTTCTGTGCAACGTTAACCTACCTAACTGATCAGCGTGTATTTTGCAGGCATTAGTGCGGCATTTCTCAACCTTCATTACAGATATACTATAACCCTTTATTCTATTCCGTAACTGCATAATTGGTCAGACTTTAAGAGTGAATTAAATTAATTTTAGCAATGATAAACTGACAGATAGGATATCAGAAAATAATCTCAATTTCATAACAAGCGAGAAGTTTATAACAATTATAAAAATTATAAAGGAAAGTGTGTAACAGATTAAATAATTTCATTGTTCTTGCTCGTAACTACCAAATGGACCACACTGTATATCGTAGCATATTGCATAGCTACTTTGCTGTGCTACCGATGTAAGACGATTCAATCTAAAGAATCCGGCATTCGTGCTTGAACATATAAAATGTCAATAGGCAGCTAATTAGAAGCTAACGGCCTGTGCTAACTTGCATCGGTTACGGTCAAATGTTACACATGCCGCTTTTTCCAGGTTGCATACAAACTATCATTGAACAACTAAATTTAAGTAATGTTTTGAAGGCTTTGAGGCAGACAAATTTGTAAACATCTAACACAATAACAGCAATTTGTTATATTATTCATCAAAACTGCATCGTGTGAAATATTTGACATTGTAATATCTCTCTCTTTGACCAAACATTTTCGAATTTTGTTGTTTATAATGTTTCCACAATATATTGTTGATATTTTTAAGACTCTGTAAAGTACATAGTTGCTTAGTGATTTGTATAGTGGTTTAATAACTTAAAACTGTATCTCCAACATATATAATTTGTAAAATAGGGCTCCATCTTTTCGGGATGCAATAATAGTGATGATGATGGTGATGATGATAATAATAATAATGGGCTAGTTTCTAGAATCACTAAATATTTATACTTTTATATAATTCAAAAGTTGGTCCTGGTGGTCAAGTGGTAACCATACTTGCCTTCTAAACCCAAGTTCGCGGGTTCAATCCCGGCCAGGAGTGATGGATGTTTTCGGAAGTAAAATTCTAAGTATGACTTCCTTCGGAAGGGAAGTAAAGCCGTGGGTCCTGTGTTGTACATTTACAGCACGATAAAGGACCTCATGCGTGAAAGAAGAGGCCTCTGAGCAAAATTTACCGACCATTTCACACCCTGAATTGAATGGAACGCTGATGGCCTGAGATGTTAAAGAGCGTCCGTAAACAAAACAAATGGAAAAAGGAGCCAAGAGACACATTATTTAAAACACACCAGTACCAAATTGTGTGGCAACACTATATTTAAAGTGTTACATGCTCAATGTTTTGTCATTTGACAATTGAAATCAATAAATATAAAAACAATGTGAATATAATTTGATTGTGCTGAAGATGTTTAGACCATTTTCCCTTTTAGTAGCTATAAGGAGAAACTTCGCAATTATCATTCGTTTTTTTTTTAATAATTTATATATATTTTTAAGAAATAATAAACTCGAAAATAAAGTGAAATTCAGCTAGTAGTTATAAATAATAAAAGTGAAAGTAACATGACCTCAGAATTGATAAAATTGTTAACGAAAATATGGCAAGAATGGAATACAAGTCAAAACAGATTTAGAATATCAATCCATCAGAACAAATGCAACACGACATGCGCTCTTATGCTGCCCTAGCCATTCTAAGATTAACCAAACTGTATAGCAGCGGCAGTCTGCTATCCTGTGCACAAAAAACACCAAAGCCTTAACCATGCAGCATTTCACTTCGGCGGATGCAATAAATAAGGTCAGTGGTCTATTACAGTCGTTTAGAAGTTCGGTAGCAAAACTTGGTATTTTTCACCCCTCCATCTACTCTGTGTTAGTCACGGCAAAATGCGACACGCACAATATTACTGTCGATACTTGTACTGGTCTGTAGTCTGGAAAGCGTATTGCTGACTCCAGCTGGTGGAAGCATGTGAGATTTAAGAAAGATTAATGTTGCTGCGGAAAGATAAGTGCAGGTGTACGTAGAAATACAGCAGGGCAGTATTGAAAACGGTAGAGTGGGAGAATCCATTACAATACAGTAAAAACATGTCACTAAATAATCTACATGCAAGTTTTTGGATATATATGCAACTTAATTTCACAAATTGAATGTTAGACATCATATGTTGTTAGTCATATGTTTGTTTAATCATTCCTTTAAATAAATAAAAAAAGAGGATCACCACTTTCTTTTGTTATCTTTAAAACATGGGAGTTAAAATATAATTTCATTCACAGGTTTCAGTCCAGGTGGTGTAGTGGTAACATACTTGCCTCGTAAATCCAAGATCGCGGGTTCAACCCCGGCCAGGATCGATGGATTTTTTTGGCTTCCTTCGGAAGGGAAGTAAAGCCATGGGTCCCGTGTCGTACATTTACGACACGAAAAAGAACCTCAAGCCTGAAAGAAGAGGCCTCTGAACAAAATTTGACAGCCGTTTCACGCCCTGAATATAATGGAACGCTGATGACCTGAGATGTTAAAGAGCGTCCGTAAATACAGCAAATAAATAAAACATTCAGAGGTACGGATGATAATCAAGACTTTCCAACACGCCATGTAACAAGATTGGAGTTTTTATGAAAACGCTTAAAGCCAGCATTCAGAGAAATTCACACCGGTAACGAAACAATTTTAAAACTTTATATTCAACAATTAAGAAGACATTCAAGCCTTGCGCAAACATATTTCACTATGGAGAAAATATTAGGATATTATAAAACAAATTTATCAAAGAAAGAGCATTTGGAAGATTTCTATAGTACGCTAATGCCTTTCAGATTGCAGTATCCTACATCAAACATGGGGAGATTTTTCTGATCCTCATTCATCAAGGATCATAGCAAACGCTCAAGATATGTTGATAATTTTCTGATACAAACTACCAAGTCTTTCAACCGTCCCACACTTCATCTCCAAGGAGGACTGGCTCACTGTTACCTGTCTGTGTGGTTGAAGCCCAAATAAACGTTTGACGTATGGATATCAAAGATGAGTCTGTTCAATGTGGGAATGAATACCTTGAGACGTAATACCATCCATCCCTAGTAATAATTTGGGTGTTGAACATCGATATTTATTAGGTATTGTTCCTTTCTTGTGTCTAAAACATATGACTAGGCTAAGTAAAGTTAGTATGGCAAAACATGTTACAAGCTCTCATTGCAATAATCTCTACATGATTAATCACTACTTGCACTAATCCGAAATAACGGACTTAAGCCCAAAGTTTCAGAGAGCATAGGATTCGTCATGGAAGTTTTCAAATACTCGTGAAAATAAACTTTTCCTTTCTAATTGCAGTCACTGTTACAAACATGAGAAATGTTCAAGCTAATTGAAAATTAAATTGCCAAAATAGAGGTAAGATATTTTGTGTTCTGGATCCACTCGTATTAACATCTGTATCTGAGATATACAATAACTTTGAACCTCACACACTTATCTCAGAATCTTTGCATGTTCTAGAATCATTTGCGCCTTACCATCAGATGTGTCATTGCATTTTCCGTATCCGGTCCACCTTCAGAAATTGTCCTTTCAACGACAAAATGTAAAATGTTCCGGAGAGCAAAATTAAAACTCTTTGAGAGCTGACAGATGTGTCGGATGGGATGATTTTGTATCAGTCGTGCCCAATGCAAATACAAAGTTAGTAATTCACTGACGTAGTTGGTTCTTGTGATTGCACACACTGCCGAGTTAAAATAACTTGATATCCGGACAGACTTTGTACGTATATGCAACGTTTCCAGGAAAACAAAGAGAGCGGGAGAGTAGTATGCTGGTATCATGTGAATAGCTAGCACGGGCAATTCTTATGACCTTGCAGTAGGTATGCTGATAGCAAGATGGTATATTGCACTGGAGAACAACAGTGGGCACAAGGTGCATCGGCGCAGAAAATAACTTTCGCAGGTTAACCCAGTATAGGAGCATAAGCGCGCTCTCTCTCTCTCTCTCTCTCTCTCTCTCTCTCCCTCCCCTTGTAGAAGTTATCACTAGCGTGTGGACAAGGCTGGCTGTACTTGTGTGACTGTTGAGGAACGCCACAACAAATGGGCATAAACGCCAGAGCTTACAAATTTGTTTTCGTCATTTGGCCCATAATCGCGAAGGTCAAAGCTTCCCTTAAGGAGGATGAAAGCAGCCTATAATCCAGATATTAGACATCTGAATTCCGCCTCTTCAGTCCGCTCAAAACAGTTTTGAAAGGTAGTGATTACATCGCAACCGAAGACCTCTTTTCTGACAGCATATGGAATTATTTTGTTGCAGAGCATGGGGGTTATGTAGAAACATTGTGCATTTATTTGTTAAACAATTAATACATAAAAATAAAAAAATGAAAAAAATTTTCGAATGCTCTTCATTTAATAGAACCAAGTGTCCATAAACCTCGCCCAGATCGGTGATAGAGAATCAAATGTTTTTAAGATGCAAGAAAACAAACGAATAAAAATATCTCATATTTACCTTTGTACTCGGGTTACATTCAAATTAAACCAAATTCTAGCCCGCGTCTTCACAGCTGGTTTCAGATCGATGTTTTAGCCCAGGCACAGAAATGATTCAACAGTATGTGTAAATTACAAACCTGGGTTTATATTCCATTACAGAGTGTATGACATACCAAACCATGTCATGCTTAATGAGTACATATAAAGTAAGAAAATACTTTTTTAAGTATCTAGCATATAATTAATCTTATTTATGGACCTTTTTTAAAAGGACCAATGTTAAATATGAACGGAATGAAGTTTTAAGGTTTTCTGTCAAGGGGCCGAACGGAATTCGGTGATACCGACATCCGCCACTGGTGACGCTACTCTGAAGTCATGAAAGACATTAATAATATTGAGGAAATAAGCAAATAAATATATCCTACTCTTAAAACACCGCTCAAACTCTTGTTATATAACTAGCAAAATGTTGCCTTACTGCCGATTTTGAACTGACAAAGTTATAAATTGGATTCACTGAAAGAGAGCCCCAATCTATTCCTTTAAACTCTTCATGTTGAGCAACAGAGTCATTGTTTTCGCACTTGGAAATAACGTGAATTAAAATTTCAGCACAACGAAACAAAAGAAATGCCACTTTATTTACGATAACATCGCCAACATATGTGAGAACTGAAATGTGGAACCATTTATGTTCTTTAGACTAATTCTTTATACAGCACAAAAGTTGGTAAAAGTCTAACGCTCTTTTCCCTCTGAACTAGCAAGAGACCAAAATATAAACAGCTCCATTAGCAAAGTCAGTCATTGAAACTGATCAACTAGAAAACAACAGAGCCATTTGTTATGTACAAATTACGTAGCTGATATTTCAACAATTTGTTGCTGGTTCGATAAATCTTCCGTTCGGCGCGTTAACAGAAATATATTTTAGACTTAATTTTAGTTTCACTTTAAAGAAGCTGATTTACGGCATTTATATGAAAACCTTGACAAATGCCAGGTATCATAGGCATCAGTAATCCTATAGTGTGAATCACTGGAATAATTTAGACCTGCAGCCGAAATTAGGGCTACCTTTATTAAACTAATAAAATTGAGAGTGCAGAGATATTTATAAAAGTGTTGATTTGATAAGGATATTTATTATGTATATATAATTAAATATTTATTTATAAAGAGATATGTTTAACAGGGATTGATATAATTTAAAACTTGTACTTATATGTATGTCATTTGGCGGGGAACTGTAATTTACAACAGGCTTTGTATACATTGGCTGGAGGCACCTGTAGGTAAACGTGTGAGAAAGAGACAGAGATATCCCTTGTACCCTTACTGACGGCTCGTGCGCTGCCCCTTCCTTAAACAAAGCTGTAAGATACAAAAGGGAAAGAGATTCCTTTGTCAGGTCACGAAACTTCTGTCCATGTGAATATTAAGGAAGAAAATTCGCAGTAAGAAAACACAAAATCTTAACAGTCATGCGTCTAGCCGGCGGATGGTAAATCATCGGCAAAGATGAAAAAACTAGGAAATGGCCTTAACGGGATAGAGTTTGAACAAATAAGATAAAACAATAATTTTAAAACGGAATGGAAATGTCTAAACGGAGGTGAAAATGTTTTATTACAGGCAGGCCGGGAGTACAAAGTGTTATGCCCCCTATTCAAGAGAATTGTGCGAAAGTAAATGAGGAAAATGCGTGCTTTATCTATGAGAACATTTGGCAATCTATAACTAAGTGAGGAGAAAGACGTTACTTTAGAAATCCAGCATGTAAGGAAGGTGCCGAAATTTATGACGGACTGTTGTTGGAAAATTCAGACTTGTGGGAAGATAGTGTAGATCAGAAGGGGGAAAATGATTTTAGCAAATGGGCATCGAATAAAAATCAACGAGTGAGGAGAACTTTGGGATACAATAAATATTTTAAGATAGCCAATGGTGAACATATAACTCGGGAATAGAATAATAAACGAGGGAATTTAATTTAGAGAGAGGCGTAGCGATGATATAGAAAAGCAGAAATACAGGATCAGATGTTGATTTTTTGGGGGAGGGGAAGTGTAGTCAGAATTTAGGAGTTAACAGAGGGAGATTTTGAGCAGTGGATTGTGAGAGATAGTTGGTAGGAAGTCGTGAGAAGAATAGTTAGCTTGAAGTTAGTAGTGAAGGGAAGGCAACTGGTCTGGTATAACGGGCATTAGTAAAGGCAGGAGTGATAGGAATAAAAGTTCGGTGAAAAGTGTACGAGATTAAAGTAGAAGACAGAGTATCAGTTTAACAAAGTAATGGCAATGTTTTAGAGAGCGATGAGCAGTCAGGAAGTAACCACCAGTACTTTTAGATTTGAATAAACCATTTGGAAGAAGTCAATCTGGTGTATCTTTTGGGCGATAGATTTTCCTGTTCCCGTGGATCTAAATTGATACACAAAACACTCCAGAGGATCCTGAGATCAAACCCAACAGAATTGCAGCAGACATCACAGCAGCCAGCCGGAGAAACAACGAGACCACGACTAGCAGTCAACAACATAACCGCATCCACCATACACACCTAACCGAAATCCACCACCCCATAATAAACCCTGCTCCCTCTGACGCTACTAGCGTGGGGAATTGATATCAAACTTACGTCCCCGTCATTCCCAAACCATCTTCAAACCTAAAGCACATTATATTAGCTGTTAGTTATTCTGAGATAAAATGTTCAGCTGCTTTTATGCACATCCTTCTTAAGGCCTACTTCTCCTTGTAATAACTTTTTAATCTTCTGGATCAGAAGTGTTCCCAATGCTGCAGGCCTGAATAATGTCCGATTTTTTTCTCACAACACTGAACACCCTTTCTGTGGCACATTTAAGTACTGCACACACAGCTTTACTTTATGCTTGACTTAACTTGTCCACTTTCATTTCTAACATCTGTAATTTACATCTATTGTAAATCCATTTATGTTTTCAGAAAAAGTAGCACATGGGTAAATTGCAAATTTTCTCTGAAAGTTTGTCATACTCACTTTTATTATTCATATTTGGGAATCTTATAAGATGAAATGAAGTGGAAGTAAACGGAAGTTTTCCACCAGCAGACTAAGAAGTTGTTTATTTACCAAAGTTTGTGCTGCTATTGCAATCGGTTGGAAGATACAAGACGGAAGGGACCATTTTATTCGCTTAGTTTTCAGGTGGTACACACAGAAAAATGTTGACAATAGTGGGGGAAATGCGCAATTATTATAGAAATCCGCAATAAAGGGCACCTCTAAAAACACCCTTTTATTGCTCAAGGAGAATTAAGACTAATTTCATCAATACAATGCACATATAATTACACAAAGCTTAATGCCAATAATAATAATAATTATAATAAATAGCTGTCGTATAACTCGTATTGTATTGGAATTTCTAACAAAGCCACTTTAAATGTTATCAGAGCAGGAGGTTGATTCGGTTCATCCATATTTTGCTCTAAGAATTACTTAGTAACATTCACAATTTCAGCGTTACAGATCACTAAACTAAGAATATTTTCTCGCCATTCCATTCTGCACACCAGCTAATATTCAAACAATAAATGTTGCACAGATTACATTTTATCTCCGGATCTGTGACAGTTAATAATCATGAATGTTAAATATAAATAAGCATTGCTAATATTTCCCTATCTGTATTCATACAAAATGTAGGGCTATAACTTTACTATTATCGACAACGTGAAAAGGTAAACGATTCGCCCTTGTGTTAGATGCGTCTCCTGAACACAAAGGGCTGAATAGGTTTTATCGGCAGTGCAAATGACTCGCATACATTGTCGTATGTTTTACGATTCAAAAGATGGATGGCTGACAAACCGTGAAAGCGGATCATAAAACTTCAGTTGAAGGGTAAATCACGAAATAATGGCCTTAGAGTTCTTCAATGCTCGGCGTGTTTGCGGTATAACCTATGACATTTTCAGGGTCATAAAACGTGTTATTACTGAACGACGGTTCTTCGTGTTATCGCGTTATTTCCCATAGGTCCATTTCCAGTTGCCGCAGTAGTGGAGTGGAATAAGAGAAAAGCCAATGTTAAACTCTTTTGGATATACAGATTTAGGACACAGGTATTATTATTAATGAAAAATGCTCTTTTCACGATAACTTTTGTTGTTTATTTGAAATGTATGCACAATGCTACTCCGATATTTAGGAGAATGCATTTAGACCGTACATCTATTTCTACTATATCCACCCCATAAATAAGTTTACTGTGTCACCAGAGGTATGATATGAAGACATAGACATGCAGAAAGAGAACTGCACTCTCTCTCATAGTTCTCAACTCCTGAAAAAGAGACACCGGCAATAAAAGAAGCACGTCATATGTTCACTGCAATGCAGAAACAAAAGAAAGTGAATCTTTCGGTCAAGAATGTACAAGTTTGGTTCAGATGAAAGGTATCATCACGTGATCTCAGTCCGCTACTATAACACATGGGCAGGGTGTGCTCAAACTGTAGAAAACCTTGGTCAAAAACTGAGATGAAGAACGTCGTGGATATTAAGGAAGAGACTAGGCGTGGACACTCGTTTTTCAAGGACATTTATCAACTCAGTGATATAAACTACAATGTGCTTAGTTTATTTATTTTATATACTTTAATTTTCTTTTGTGTGACAACTAGTAACATCATATGACTCAATGATATGACTTCAAAGGTATATTTCCAAAAAGGTACTATTCAAGTTATCCTCATTTTCTTTTGTTCTCATTTTTCAACAATTGTCTCTAGAAGCAATTATGCATATAACTTCATAAATCTTCCGCTCTGCGGCTTAGATTTTACAGCCAAGCTTATTTATTTCCGAAAAAAAAAATAATAAGTCATTAGTTATCACAACTGAGGTACTACAAAAAACATAAAATTTAAAATATTTTTAAGTCACAATATTTGAGATTATCATTATAAACAAAGAGGAATGACTATGGCTTAGTAAATTAAGAAAAGAAGACCATAAATATAACGTTTAGATCAAAACCTGCTTTAAACACTGTTTGCCAAGCCGGGGAAAAGATGAAATATACAAAATAATGATGATATAGGTAGTATAATACTATGCAGTTAGTGAATTTGACCTCTTTTCCCCTTTTAGATTCCCTTGTTTGTTAGGTGGAAAAAAGAACGTGCAAAAGTGTATAGAAAAGAGAAAAAGAACAAATTTATAATAATGCTTCGAGAAGTGTCTTCTTATGCGTAAGATCTAATATTTTTTTACAAATTGACACTTAATAGATGTTACATTATTCAAAGTGACTATTTCGGTCAAGTATAACTGAACTAATCCAATATAAATTTGAGTTAAGTTCTAACCACACTAAGCTGTTTATTATTAAAGACTGTATGCAATTGTTATTACAACTTTATCACCTCGATCTGCGACTGTTTTTCCAACATACTGCTGATGTGCAGATGTTTCAATCTAATAGTAGTGCCTAGAAAAATATCGACGAATGACTATCTCCTAGTCCTTTATCTTGATTTTCGTTATTAAAATTAGTTTCATGATTAATAATGTTGATAAACTTATTAAATTTATTTCGTGTACTGACGAAAGAGTGTAATTTAATAATATTTTTGTGAAACGTCATAATTATACACAGGCTGAAGTAAACTTGGTACCGGAATAGAAACTGGCCATAAAGCACATTTTTCTTAGGGTTTTAGTGAAACTAAATGTTATAACACGAAACATCTGACAACGTTTGCAATTACCGTCTCTGTTATGTAACAGCTGGTGATTCTCTTCTCCCAGCTTTAGCTATGTTCTCTGTGTTCAGACAACGTTCCTCAATTGAAAATAGTTGTGGAGTGGTGTTAACGCCCAAACGAACTTTAAAAAACAAATTAATGTAACATTGCTAATCTTATAATACAAACGTTTCCTCTTAAGAAAACAATTTTGTGCTATTACTAGAAGGCTCTTAATGCGATATAGTTACACTGTTATCGTTTCTCTAAGCTCTACTGTTGTCATCACAGCTTTCCATAAACAGTATAGTGGGCTTAACGCCTGTGTCGCTAACACAAATCCTTTTGTGACGCCACGTGTATTTTACGAATGCAATTGGATTCTCATTGATATTTAAAACGAATTTACTTCAAAACTCTTCAGTTAAAGATAATATTTGTGGTAACTAAAGTACTATTACAACACAATGAATGATCTCTGATGCAGTAACACAATACATAACAGGAAGCATACATCATTTATAATTTTGGCTATTGCATTAAGTATTTTTCTCATTTATTGCACAGAATAATTTAGTACTAAGTTTTCAGCGCTAAGCATTTAGGATATCACCTGGATGAAAACGGACGTAATACATATTTAAATATAATCTGTACTGAACAAGAGGATGAAATTAACATTTTCCCATTCTTTAAAAAACACGTTATTTTTTTCATCATTAATTTTAGAAACCAAATCTCAAATTAAATGTATAACCTACTACCCACTTCCTTGCATTAACTTCTGGTTCCTTTAGACATTCGATGAGTTACAGACTCGTATTGCAGTACTCTGAAGAGAGCAGACTATCTGCTTCGTGCTAATAATTACAGGTTAGGTCTGCATTAAACTTGAAGCAGTGGCCCCATAAATGACAACATGCAGTGACTCACGACTTTCCCTAGCAGAAATCGAAATTAAATTGTAGAGAACGCTGGGCAAAGGAAACACGTTTTGTCCGAAAATATTGTCTATAGCACATGGGTTTAAAAAATGCTCTCTAAGTATGGTAGGGAGACCCTGGAGAAGGTAGCGCGATTTTTAAATGTTTGAAAATACTCTCTTTCAGATTATATGAAAGGAAAAACGGAACCCATATACAAATGTTAATGATGGCGCCAAAAATGCATAAAAAGATCACAAAGATATTTTGTTTAAAAAACGTACATCCTTTTCAATGTGTAGCATTCGATGTGTTCAAGTGCTTCCTTAAAATGTGAAGTGCAATTCTGTATGTGATTTGGAGAATATTTGTAGCATATCTGCTGTAAGCGTATCTACAGAGTTAGTTGACAGTTACAATAAAATTCGTTGGTGATTTAAATTGGATCTTGCAAATTAAATGAGAATGCTACCAAACAATACTACCTTAAAAGCCCATAGAAAACAGGTCTGGTACATATTCAATTGTCCTTTGCTAACCGTTTAACACTGCTATTTGTTTAATAAAGGATACGAAGGTTCAAATTCGTTAGTATTTAAGTTCTTAGATGCAGATATTTGGCTATGCTAATTTCGCGTAAATTTCGTACATTTACGGCACGATAAAGAACCTCAAGCCTGAAAGAGAGGCCTCTGAGCAAAATTTGTCGGCCGTTTTACGCCTTCGTAGGGAAAGTTGTTTGGTCCGATGATGCACAATTTTAGTTGAACGGAACTGTTACCGGCATAAATATGTCTAATGCTGTGCAAACAATCCACATTTTATTCTGGAAAAGGCTGTTAATATCTGAAATTAATGTTTAGTGTGGGTTGTCAGCTAGGGGTCTAATTGGACTATTCTTTTTTGAAGGAACAGTAACTGGCCCAGTGTACCTGAACATGATACGCACATCCGCCTTACCCGCCATCCACACACTCTATGAAAATGAGGAATTTTACTTCCAACAAGTTGGTGCACCACCACATTACCACCGAGATATAAGTACGTACCTTGATGACAATCTTCCAAGACACTGGATAGGACGAAGAGGCCCGATTGAGTTTCCACCGCGTTCTCCGGATCTAACTGCGTTGGACATTTACCTATGAGGAACTCTTAAGGATGTTGTATACCGAACGAAACAGCTAAACTGGCAGCACTTCGGGAAAAATTGAAACGGCCTGTGCTGCAATCGCTGAGGACTTTCGCATAACGTTGCTCAATCAGTAGTTCAACGTACTCAGAAGTGTATCGACGCCGATTGTGGGTATTTTGAGCGAGTGTTGTAACTGTAAAAGTCTAAGATGATTAGTGCTCATTATTTTCCGTTTGTATAAATTCAGTTTTGTTATGTTTACATAGTTTTTTCTTTGCTTTACGTGTGCATACATTTTTGGCACTCTCTGTACATGTGTGGGGGTTTCCCCTACAGAAATTTAAACAATTTGACGAGACATTGTGACGATGGACTACTTTGATACCGTGCAGTTACCCTGCAACTTTTCCAGAATTTCTCTTTTGAACCATGACGTTATTTTAGCTCTGTGGCACATCATTCGTTTTTTCCATGATTTCTTCTCTAAGAGGGTGGGAAATACCATGTCCCTATCTCAATGAATTTCTGGTCGCGGAACATGAATATGGCCGTTTAAGATTTTGTGGCTATAGCTAAACTGAACTCCTGCTAGTACGATCTTAAAATAAATTAAATATATACTTGTACTGAAGGTTATTAGCCTCTTTTATTAACCATTAATTATTACGCGTCCAACCAACAATGCTATTATTTAGAAACATATCAGCCCGCGTAAAACGAGGATATATAGATAGTTATCAATAATAATTTATTTCGGTTTGTAACAAATTAAGAACAGTTTTTCTGAAGGTTCTGGGAAATAGATAGGAAGCGATTAAAGAGCTCTGAGCTTTATTTCTCATTCTGAAAGCATTAAATCTTTAGCCAAACGTTTTTCAGCGATGAGGACAAAAATGAGTGAGTATTTAAAAAAAAAAAAAAAAAAAAAAAACGGAACTTTCTAATTTTTCCCGTTTTTACAAGCATAGATCAATGTTTCAAAATTTTTGTCTTATTATCTATCATAAATCAATAACATGTTTCGGTCCACCAGGAAGAAGCCTTCAAAAAGGAAGTACTGGGAAGAAAATACAAAAGCTTTGGCAATGAATTATCACAATAAAACACCAACATGCTCGCTATATGGTTTTATTTATCTACTCGAAATTAAAGGTAAACTTGAATTACATTCACATGTTGAGCGGTTTCCTTGTTACCCAATTTGCATTTATATTGTTCCTATGTAAATCTTTCAATTTTAAATGAAAGAAGCGTTTTGTTTGCTTCTGTATTATGGCCCCATGACACCTTCCTTTTCCACGATGTTACGAAAATGGTGATGAATATTTCAAATAAAATGCACGTATTTCTTGTCCTCCTTGCTTAACAAGAAATAACGTAGTCTATAATCAAAAATGTATACTAGTACAAAATACAAGTTTTTGATAATTTAATTATGAAAATAAGTTTATAAAGCGTGTTGCATTAGATGCACGAAACACGATCAATTTGCAGATAAACAATCAAAAGCCATAACTTCTGGCTTTATTCTAAGGAGAAAACAAAAAATGTAAACAGTTTTATTGTGAGCAGATTATCCATGAAACGTGCACCTTCAGTGCAAGGTTAGCTGGCTTTGAGGGAAGCCCTGCTGTAGTCTTCTTGTTGATTTGATTTAGTTATGGATGCTCTTTAACATCTCAGGTCATCAGAGACCCATTCAATTCCGGACGTGAAACGGCCGATAAATTTTGCTCAGAGGCCTCTTCTTTCAGGCTTGAGGTCTTTTTCGTGCCGTAAATGTACGACACGGGACCCACGGCGGAAGCCATACTTAGGATTTTTACGCCCGAAAATATCCATCGATCCTGGCCGGGTTTTAACCCGCGATCTTGGGTTTATTGCTTTAGTCTGACGGTATATGCGGTGTGATGAGGTTCAAGTTTGTTTTATTTAAGGAGGCTCATTAACATCTCAGGTCATTAGCTTCGTATTCAATGCAGGGCGGAAACGGCCGAATCAGATGCCTCTTCTTTTATGCTTGAAGTTCCGTAAATCGACGACATGGGACCGAAGGCTTTATTTCCATTTCGAAAGAAGTCATGCTTATGATTTTATGCTCAAAAATACATCGACCCTTGTCGGTTTTTAATCCGCGACCTTGGGTGTGCGAGGCAGATACGGTTACCACTAGAAGACTAGACCATCAGGATCGATTGGTGCGGTGAGGTATGCAACGTAACACAAGAGTGGACACTAAATGCACTGTTTGATGATCATCAATATACAGACTGCTAGGAAAGTTTAAATGGAAAACAACGAGGCTAACACCGCCAGGGCTGGCCGAGACCGTTAGGGCGCGGATTCGTGAGCGGAAGATCTGGGGTTCGAATCCCACCAGGATCATCTTCCCTGACTCAGGTTTTCCTCAGTCCTCATAACTGGCAAATGCCGGGGAGGTACCTTAAACTTAGGCCTGGAACGCTTCCTTCCTTAAACAAATTCCTTTCCCAAAAGCCTAGCTGTTTTTTTATCCCTTGCTTTTTTCTTTAACTGCTTTTCATTTATGATTCATGTGTTTGTACAGATTCCACTTGTGCTTAGGTGATTATTTTAAGGGAAATTCCCAAGTGCTCAAGTTATCATTCATAACTTGAGCAATACATTTCGAAAGCGGAAGTGTTAAAGAAAGAATCAAAAACGATGTTCAGTGCCCACAGACTGTGGAAAGGTCCCTAAAAATCCTTTGGCAATCTTTATTCCCGTCGAAGATTTTTAAGCTATAATTTTATAAAATGACTGTAGTGTAAGAACTTAAAACCGGGTGACCCTGTAGCTAGTAGAATGTATCTGAATGGTACAGAATTTGAATCCAACCTTATGCTGTTTTACTCACGAATTTGATGTCATTTTAATTCGCAAAACTACCAATGTGTTGAGGTTCCGAAAAAGCAAGTCAACCTCATGAGGAACCCCTTCCCGACTTAAAATAAATAAATAAATGGTGCGCAATTAGAAGTGAAAAAAAACACATTTTGATTTTAAGGAAACAGCTCATAGTTACTGGTATGTACAAACGATTTTTCAAATGCTTTCATTTTGAATTAAATATAAAGGCAGGCAATTTTACGTTTTTTTTTCAGTAGGACTCCGCCACGGCATATAGGCAAATGCTTCTCTGCACAGAATTCACAGTATCAAATGACCCTCTCGCAACCCCTACATAAACAGCTGTGATTATCTCTGAAGAACTTAAAAAATAACTTGTACAGGAAAACTCCACACGCCTTAGACGAACTGATAAATAATATGCGTCAAGAACTTCATTCAATTTCTCAAAGAGAATTCAAAAGAATGATGCGTAATTTCCTAAATGGATTCGATAAATGTGTGGAAAGTAAGGGCAAGCAGTTTAAGCATTGTTATATAAGTGCAAATAAATAATATTTTATTGGACAATCACTCTAATGTCGCTAGTGAACCACACCTATTGAAAACTAAGCACATGCTTAATATTTTATTGGACAATCACTCTAATGTCGCTAGTGAACCACACCTATTGAAAACTAAGCACATGCTATCTGCCTGCTGCGCTAACGGTTCCTAGATACTCCGCGCACCCTTGTGATGTTACATGCAACATTTAATTAGCCCTTAGCATTATTTTCAATGTGTTAATATTTTTCTAAGTGTGTTATAAATTATGAGAGTATTTTACTTGCTCTACCTGGTCATTTATAATGACGAATAAATTATAATAATATGAATTTAAAATTAACTTATATGCACTGATATTTACATTATTTTAATTATTTCATTACTGCAACAGAGATTTTAAAAAATAAAACCATAAAAAAGTAATTCGTGGACAACACGTACCTGCATATACAGGATGATTATAAAAGATGGAATCAATTTGGTGCGGCTAAAATTTATAAATTACACCATGGTATGCAATGGAAACTGCGCTGCACAAAGTTGATATGAAGTGCATTTACATGCGACAGTTCGTGCGAAATTTTAGTTCATCTTTTTTAATATCGCTATATATTTAATTTCATATCGTACGGTTTAAGGACATATCGATGATCTATGAATTATTTTAATTTTTTTTTCCTGAAATTCGGTAGTGCAGCCTTGCGCTCAATATTAAAAAAATAATTAAGAAAATTTGCCAGCAAAATAGATTATAAACATTTATTTATCAAGCTTCTCGGCAGCAAATATGGCCGTTAAACACCACTCAAAAATCTATTAATCTTCAAAGCCTTTATACTAAAAATAATTACTTTCTCGTTTTTATTTGTTAGATTGTATTGGCATGGTCAAGGAGAATATGACTTGGGAACTTGGCGGAATTGCGGGCTTCCTTAACCTACATACTTTACAGCGAATCATGCATTACACTTTGATAAAGCTAGCAGATCATAAACTACCACCAGAATTATCGGCTACGCTGGTTTTCCCGGGTGAAAGGGGCTATTCATAGTTCCCAAGGGTAGATTAGCTAATGACTGACTCCCGAAAACTGCTTCAAGAACCCATTTAATTATACTTCCGTTATTGCTGTTCTAGTGCTTTGGCTTCACCTAGACTCAGTATCAATTATGTTCAAAATATGGTACTACTTTCTACAATTTATGCAATTAGCATCTTTACATGAGCAAACTATATGAACCAGTGGTTATCTAGAGATTTACAAAGAGGAAATAAGAATAAGATCATTGGATATCACGACAAAGTAGAAACCTCATATTTCTGCTTGAACAAATGATCTAATTTTGAGATTAATGGCTTGCTAATATCGTGTTTACTTGCACATTTAAGAGCTCTCGCATAGAACCTCTTTTAAGTTTTCAGATAAAAAACACAAAATGCAAAATGTTCATATATTACACACCCAAAATAATTCTGACTAAAAATTGGAAATAATTTTTATTTTTTGGGAGCTGGTGTATCAAGGTATATTCATTTCATCGATTAAGAAACATGACTCAAAATGATGCACTGACTGACTGATGGCCATGAGATTATTGGAGATATTTGCTCGTAAAATAAAACATATAAAATATTTTGGAATAAAATTTGTCGTAAATAAGTAATAAAATGGGCTCTCTTTCTTCGTTCGCATTTATAACCTGCAATACATAATATTGCTACGAATCTTGTATTAGACAATACATTTTTAGTAATTCAACGGTTTTTAAATTGACCAGTGCTGTCTATAGAGATAATTTATGCTTGACATAATGACACAATAGATTGCAGTGACGAATGACATTATTCTGTTGTCATATTCGGCATATGAAATATAGAGTCTTTCTCAAATCAAACCCCTTTAATTTTTTGGCAATAAAAAGTGAGAAATGGGGTTCTTATATATGAATAAATGCGGAACTTTCAATTTTAAATTACAATATCATGTACAATTAACCTCTTTTGTTACCGCCATGGGTGGCCGAGGTTGTTAAGGTGCGGAGTTGAGAGCGAGAGGTCTGGGGTTCGAATCCCGCCAGGACCGTACTCCCTGACTGAGGTTTTTTCCAAATTTTCCTCAGTCCTCATAAATGGCAAATGGGAGGTACCCTAACTTAGATCTGGACCGTTTCTTTTCTTAAAAAAAATCCTTTCCCAATATATCATTTCATCTCATGTATCATCAGTGTCCACCGCCTGTGGTGCCTCAGTAGTAAAAACAGGCGTTAAACAGCATTAATTTTTTTATCTCCAATATTTATACTTTGAAAAAAATAAGCAACAAAGTCAAAATTAAATTCCTAAGTGTAATAATGTAAATTGTATAGTTTTCAACTACATTTATTACATATGACTATACTTTGTTTTTGGTTGCACTCAATGAAATATTCTCAATTCATTACCAATTTTCAACATTTAAAATTATTTATTTTCTTTGCTCCTTTAATATTCACTTAGCATAAATTAACAGATTATAATGTTAATGAAACCATTTTAATTGCACACAATTAAGAACATGGCATTAATAAGCTAGCAGGGAAGATACGAAAAGAAATCAGAAAGCCGTCTTGAATCCAGTTTCTGGAGTATCAGCTAAAACTCCGGGGTAAGTCTGCAATGCTTCGTTTTTCAATAATAATAAAAAATGCACTTTTTCCTACACTCTCAGAAAGAATGTAGAACTCTTTTCTTATATGACTACAATTTAGTAAATGTATCTGTAATATTTAAATATACAGAAAGGCAGGATAAATACTGCTGGCGTTTACAAAAGTTTGAATTAGCAATGGATTAGAGTAAAGAAAAAAGGTCTCAAGTACATTTTGCTTTCGCTTGTTTATTTATTTACACGTCGGCTCCTTTTAAAGTCGATCCCGCAAAGCCTTACGGCGATGAACAGATTACAACGAATAATGGATTTTGCGGTGCATTCAGTAGAGTGCAGTGATAATTAAAGCTATCTAAGATGCTCGTCCTGGGTTTAAGAATAAATGTTTCATCCAGAGACTCACTCAGGTATTGGCGTATGTTCTTCAGGTCTAAAATTACACAGACATCCCAACTTCAACGCATTAATTCATTTTTTTATTTGGTTTCTTCAATGAACTATGCGAATTTAAATTTCCCAATGCCGCGCACATTAAGCAATGAAAAACACGAGGTATTGTTTTCAACGAGGTTAGTCCAGGCATTTTTAGAGATGCAAGTTGTAAATGCTGTAAGCCAATGCCGCACAGCATTTGTGCTGTCGGCCTAATGGTGGTATCTGCGAGACTTGAGTAATGTTTTTTTTTTTTATTAGGTTTATTTACGAACGCTCTTTAACATCTCAGGTCATCAGCATCCCATTCAATTCAGGGCGTAAAACGGCGGACTTATTTTGCTCAGAGGTCTCTTCTTTCAGGCTTGAGGTTCTTTTTCGTGCCGTAAATCTACGACACGGGACCCACGACTTTACTTCCCTTCCGAAGGAAGCCATACTTAGGATTTTTACGGCCGAAAAAAATCCATCGGTCCTGGCCGGGATCGAACCCGCGATCTTGGGTTTAGGAGGCAAGTATGGTAACCACTACACCACCAGGACTGACAGTAATGGGTGTGAGTGCAATTACTTTATAAGATCATATAAATAAATCATACTGCATATTAAAATTGCAACACCGATAAAAGGCGCGTTAATCCGACCCCACATTTTATTAGAAGGAAGGAGTTGACACTGCGAACATACGACAGTAACAGCAGAGATGTCTAATTGTGGTATACCGAGAGCGAGGAATTGATGCTCGTGTTGAAAGAAATGCATCCACAGCGAAACGAATGAAATCAACGAATCGAGGTAGGCGAACACAGACGTGAAGGATCCAAAAACTCCCTTTAAACAACCGAAGGAGAAGACAAACATTTCTGCATGCACACTGTGTTGCAATTTTAATGGCCATCGGTGTACTATTTAACTCTTGGAAATAACTCTTTCGCCAGGATAATGGAAAACGTAAAGGTTAAGTGAGACGCAGAGACACCTAAGTCATGTATTGATGTTTTGGTACTTCATTACGATCAAGACATTGAGCCGATGGCACAGTCAATTTCCATCATATATCACAAAACGATCCAGAAAGGTTAGTTTTGTTTTTAGAAGCAGTGCCAAAGGGGCGGCATTACAATAAAGTTTCTGACACTCGCAAAATTCCTGCGTGTTGCAGTTGTCACATTTTCCGCTTTTCTTACATTCTTTAAGTGACTACCAGTAATCTAACGGGTATTTACTTAAACAATATCCTTTACTTGAACATCAATCATACTGGGATGTCCTCCAGTCTTTTACAGTCCTCCTTCAAAATGTATAACAAATTATAACTACGGAAGAAATTCACTTAATTAAATGACCATGATAAGCAATATGGCCAACTGTATTAAAGGCAAGCATATTTATAATTAAAACTTTATGTGTAGCATTGCAACGAATTATTAACCAGCTTTAATGAAATTTTAGTAGAGCAACTAAATTTATTAAAAAAAAATCACTCCAAACCTCATTAGTATTGGTAAATTTAGTGCATTGAGAAGTTAAAAGAATATAATAAGAGTGCCTTATTCCAAATGTCACCTACTTCAACTAATTTCTGTCTAACAATTTTCTGAGTGGCAATTTATACATCAACTCTGACCTGTATTACATACGCTCTTCAATATACCGAGGTTGCCAAAAAGAACAAACACACTTTCACAGTAGATATCCATTAAATATATTTAAAATTAGACCGAAAAACAACAGTAATGTGTAGTATGATGTTCTGTAAACAGATGTGACTCACATTACGCTATACTAGCGTTAATATACAAAATGGAGCTGCACAGCCAC
Organism: Metallyticus violacea; assembly: GCA_030762175.1. NCBI lineage: Eukaryota > Metazoa > Arthropoda > Insecta > Mantodea > Metallyticidae > Metallyticus > Metallyticus violacea. The sequence goes on along the minus strand of CM060846.1, from coordinate 369,183,373 downwards.
ATTACCACCGAGATTTACGTGCGTACTTTGATGACAATTTTCCAAGGCATTGGATAAGACGAAGAGGTCCGATTGAGTTTCCACCGCATTCTCCGGATCTAACTCCTTTGGACTTCAACCTATATGGAACTTTTAAGGCTTTTGTATACCGTAGAAAACCAGCTACACTGGCAGCACTTCGGGAACAAATTGAAACGGCATGGGCTGCAATCGCTGAGGACACTTTCGCAAACGTTGCTCAATCAGTGCTCAAAGTATATCCACCGCCACGTGTGGCCGAGGTCGTTAAGGCGCGGACTTGTGAGCAGGAGGCCTGGGGTTCGAATCCAACCAGGACCGTCCTCCCTGACTGAAGTTTTTTTTTTCAGGTTTTCCTCAGTCTTCATAGCTGGCAAATGCCGGGAAGGTACCCTAAACATAGGCCTGGAACGTTTCCTTCCTTAAAAAAAAAATCCTTTCATCTCATATATCATCAGCGTTCACCGCCTGTGGTGCTTCAGTAGTAAAAATCGGGCGTTAAACACCATTCAAAAAAAAAAAAAAAGTATATCCACGCCGATGGTGGTCATTTTGAGCAACTGTTGTAACTGTAAAAGTTTAAGATGATTAGTGATAATATCTTCTGTTTTGTGAATTCAATTTTGTTATGTTTTCTTTGCTTGAAGTGTGTACACCTTTTTGTCACCCTCTGTATATGTCCTATCTACAATATATTCCAAAGAATTTTAAAGAATTTGTCACCACAAATTTCTTCTGACTAAGTTTGCCTAATTAAACTTTGCCTAGCATGGTAATTTCATTAATGACTTAAGAACTATACAGAACATTCATGGTGTAACATGTACATTCTAAAGCATACTTTACTGCAGTGAGGTCATTTGAGTTACGGGCTGGCAAAATGCAGTAGTTAAGACTGTATAATACATATGTAGGTAGCAGCTTGTAGTTAGTTTGAGTGAGGCTTTGTCAGCGAGTGGTGTGTTTCTGTGTTTCTCGGCTTTCACTGTGTGTAAATTGTGTGCTAATTGTTGTTCTAATTATGCCACTACATAAACATAGTCTTGAAAAACTGGCTTTTACATACGAAAATAAGTGTAAACGGATTCTTGCAGAAGCGCGGTTTTGCGATTTGCAAGAAAATATTCTAAGAGAAACTGTTTGCCAAATTTTTACAAAGTTACGAGAGACAGGAACTGCCAATGACAAGAAACAGTTCTGAACCTGAATGTTCTTAAGGAAGAAAAGTTAAATGAAATACAGGAATTTCCTGTGCAAATGCCAGCAACGTATTGCCGATGAGGGGCTTCATTTTCAGCACAGATTAGTAGCTACTATTATTAGTTTTAAAGACAGTATAATTTAATGCTTTCAATACAAATATAAATAATATAATAAAATTCTATCTTTTGGTACGGCAACTCTCTCCTTTTTTCCGGTTAGGGCAGCTTCACTTCCCCAATAAGCAGCCGCGCTCAGGTGGCCCGTAACTCAAACAACCTTATTGTATACAACTGCAGAACAACTTCAATTCTGTTTCATTATAATGCAATTTAAATGTCTCACAGCAGTTAGGAAACTCTTTGTGCATCAAAAGCATGGCCATACTTTTAAATAAAATGCATAAGTAATTTACATGAAATTAAATTTGAAAGTATGTTAGTTGAAAGGGTTTTAGGTGTCTTGATTTTATTCTGCTTAACTTTGTGCACTGTTTATGACATTTGATCTTACAATAATCTAACTCTTATGAGATGAAATTTATTGCTGTTCTTTATCTCTTCTTTACTAAGAAAGGTATACTTTACTGCGATTTCTGTAAAATATACATTTTTGATGCATTAAATTGAGAAGCGAGATAATTTAAACGGTTGAGTACATGTCTTTTAGGCTTCTTCTTTTTTAAAAAATTCCCAACTCACTTTTCAAAACGTAATGAGCTTCCCACCGATAATGGCTAACTATTTAAAGCAGGTATATCATGCACCATATTCATAGCTTTTTCTTATATGTACAGAGGACTTTCAATACTGTAATTATGTTATAGATATTTGGAGCATGTATTACATTATAAATTGGCTCTAATATTTTATTGTACAAGCATCTTAAAATGTCTTAATGTTTATAACAATGCAAACCAATAAAATAAATTGATATTTATATTTTCAAATAACGAATTCTCTTTATAGCAACGTATACATACATGTTAAAATGTTTATACATAACTTTAGAACGTTCTATTCACAACTAAGTTTTTATTTCCTTTGTACGACAATGTGGTTTGAGACAAACCGAATAAGAAAATATGTTTTTTTATTATATAAACCGAAATCTGAGATAAAATGAACATATAAACTCTTGTTTTGAAAAAAAGAACAACAATGATTGAATATAGTGATTTAGTTGATAGAAATTAAAACTAACAGTTACCTATAAAATAGTGAATTTCATTTTAATTAATACTTATCATGCCCAAATTCTGCCGTTTTAGACTGGCTTATAAGCAAGCCTCTCTTTTCGTTCCTACGTGCAACAATTGCTTAACTACAGATGTTGTGTTGTGCAATGGATAAGTAGTTATCACGTACTCCTGCCAAGAAAAAGTAACGATTCTCAATATCAAGGCGGAAGCTCATGAAAGCGAAAGCAACGCCCAACACAAGAAGGGCAGATTGCGCATTTCCATTCTGACAGATACATCCAGACAAATGGTCAGACGTTCGACCCCAGAATATTTATCGTTTGCACTTACTTGAGCCATTTGTTTTGAAAAATGTATAATTACTGCATGAATTAAATTGTGCTGCTAATAAAGAAAAACTACATTTATCGGTTTTAATGCCTTGTCTAAATCAAACATGATGTAAATGGGAAAATTCACAAATCCCTGGGTAAAAATTAGTGTTGCCAGTTAAAAGGACATCCTTTTCTCAGTACTGGGAGAACCAGCTGCTAAACCGTTTGATGCAACATTCCCTTCAGGTCATAATGCACATAAAGTATTACGTAGCTATGGTAGAACAAAATTAGATTTAGTATTTCCTTGACAGCTTAGCAAACATCATGGCTTTACTAATGATAAATGTGTTGATGGTGAAATGGCAATAGAAATAAAGGAAATTACTTTTTAAGCACAAATTACTGACCACAGGATGATAGACTTCGTCTTGAAGGACAACAGTAGCTCTATAATGTGTGATGTCAATGTTTTCCAAACAGCAGTAAGTTAGTTTTGGAGAGTAGAAGTGGGAAGTACAAGATTTTTCTTTTCGATTTCGAAATGATAGTTTTTATAGTGAGCTGCGACTGTGTATAAGAAATATTTTCAGCTGTCAAAAAAAGTCTGCAAATAAGAAACATTTCCTTTCTCTTTGTAGACAAGTGAATGCCATAAAACGCAGCTTCAAATTGCAGAGAGAGGGGGAGGGGGCGGAAGTTTAACGAGATGATGTGCTTTTCTTCATCTACCTTCTACTTTTCGCTCAAGAAAACGAACTCTAACTTTATTCTGATGTGGAGTGTATGAGCATCCATTACTGCAGTTTGTACAGAGCTTAGGAAAATACAGTACTCAAAAACATTATACCAAATATTTCTCCCTCTGACTTACATATTAACGCTGAGCAAAACTCGTCGTCAAATAAGCCAGTTCTGAATGTATCATTGGCAACATTCTTGCCACTTATCGATGTTAATATTTTAAACGCCTATTTTTGGCATAATATGTTTTGCTGTGGGGATAGTGATAAATTGATAATATAGCGTAAAAAACTGTTCTGTTTCATTCTGCCAATATGGAATGGGAGGAGGGGTAAACAAAAGAGAAGTATGAGTGAGGAAGAATTCAAAATTGCTCAGGCATTTTAACATTTCAATTAAAAATGCAAAACGTGCTGTTACAAGATTCAGGGAGCTTTCTTTTATGAAGACAGCCTGAAATTAGCATTGGATTTGTAGAATTGGTTTAGGCAGACCTCGTGAAAATCGCTTCAGAGGAACAGATAATGGCTAGCGTGGAAAAATATCCACCAGAATATCATTACTGAAGCGCTACACGACGACCAGCAACTTAAAGAGGACGGGAAATGAAATAAAAATAACAATGAAGGATAAATATAACAAAGCAAATAAATATTTCCTTACTACCAACTATCAAGGACAGTCCTGGTGGTGTAGTGGTAACCATACTTGCCTCCTAAACCCAAGATCGCGGGTTCGATCCCGGCCAGGACCGATGGATTTTTTCGGGCGTAAAAATCCTAAGTATGGCTTCCTTCGGAAGGGAAGTAAAGCCGTGGGTCCCGTGTCGTACATTTACGGCACGATAAAGAACCTCAAGCCTGAAAGAGTGGCCTCTGAGCAAAATTTATCGATCGTTTCAAGTACTGAATTGAATGGGACGCTGATGACCTGAGATGTTAAAGAGAATCCGTAAATAAACCAAATCAAAACTACCAACCTATACAGCTATAAAATATTGTCATCGACAATTTCCTCCGCACTCGGGTGATGTTCACAGCACAACAGAAAGTTGGTAGTCCAACATTGCTGACATTCCTTCCTTCCTTTCTTCGATACCGATTGGCTTGCCTTGGTGGTTATATAAACAATAAATATACGCGCGGTCAGTGCTACCACCCGAATCCGCTTCCCTAGCGAAATTTCGGCTACACAATGGCGACTTCTCAATGAGTCTTTATAAAGACTGGAAAACGGAGAATCCAAAGTGAATATAATCTAAACACCTATTAGGTCTTTGAACAAGAATCAGCTACAGCCTTCTGTTAGTCCGGACTACAAGACATGGGGCACCTTGAACCTTGCTAATTTTCAATGCGCTTTGGACTAACTCAAGGAGGAACGTACCGCTATCGCATATCTGCCCATATCTGAGTGGTTAATGGTGCTTATGCATTTTCATTGGTTAACTGGCAATGTAAACAGGTTAGTTTTTGCAGTGATTTATTTCATACAGGAGGACTTGATACAAATGGGACAGGATTTGTCACAGTTTTACAACATCAGCATGAATGACGTGTTAGCATCATACAGTTTTGCTAACATGGGAACGCATCTGCAGGTTTGAGATACGAGAGAATTGTTTGGGAGAACTTTTAAGCCTTATACTTAAACAAGCACTAGCGAAGAAAAGTCAGTACTCACGGACACTGGCGATCTAGTTCCTCTTTGTTGACGACGAAGCCAAACTCGCTGTTTTCTGTGAGAACGCGCAGAGGTCTGGCACACTGCATCAGCTCCTCTGGACTGCAGTCCTGCCCCACCACTGCAAAATGCATCCCACACTTTAGTTGAGATCGCTGGGCACACAAATCAGGGGGTAAATTGCTTTTACTTTAATGAATATCACTTTGAAATTGAAGAACAAAAAAACCCGAATAGAACCTTGCGGGTACTCAACCTTTAACGTTATCGCAAACACCTAACTGCTATTTACAAAGTTATTCCGAAGCTTGCGAACACATGGTTACGGATCGTTATCAAGGTGACAAATTCATTTCCGGAAAAGTCGCAAGTCCCAAGAACTGGACAGCGAGTAACACCTGCTATTACTGGTGATGAGAAATATATGCACAGAACTGCATGAATTAATAAAACCCTTAACAAAGATGACCGAGTCTTTGACGTTATTGCATATTTCGACGTTAAGCCCACATTTCGTGCATACTTATAACTAACTATTTTTGTTGTAAACACTTTATTTTAATTTTCTGGACGTATGTGAAACGTGCAACATTCCGCAGAGCATCTACCTAGCAACTACTTAGCGAAATTTAGTTAATTTTGGGAATGTGGTGCAATGGTGGGAAAAGGACGGAATTGCGTGCATAGCAGTCTTTTGAGTTGTCCATAAGCTGGAGGGAATTGGTGAAAAAAACTCGAAATGCCAAAAGAAAGATCCACCAAAAATTATTTGGTTTAGCAATGGATAATAAGTCATTTATACTGAAGAAATATTGAAAATAATGTGAATTTTGCAAAAAAAAAAAAAAAAAAAAAAAAAAAAAAACAGAGAGGGCATTTTAAATACATTTAATGGTTAATATTGTTGGAATTTTACTTCCTTTAAGTTCGGTTTTCTATTTAATGTTTTTAAGAATAATTTGTTAACTTCATATTTTCTAAGTTACATGTACAAACATTTGAAACGGTTCATTATATAGGCAAAGAAAGGCACAAAAATAAAATGCCTATAAAAGAAAAACACATTTCTGGGCAAATATTAGGAAGTTATAAAAAGCAAATTGCAAACGTCCTCACAAAATATGGTGGTCTGAACGAGCTGAGAGAAATACTTCAAGAATATGATAGTGTGGAGATTACTCCTCCCTTGTTACGGGATTATAAGTTTTGTTTCCTCACTTCATGTGATGTGGAACGTCATTTTTCCTTCACAGTTTATTTTTAAGGACAACAGAAATCAGCTGGGCTGTGAAAAAATAGAAAAAGTATTGTCTCGAAGTCTTATAAACTCAGTTATGTGGAATTACTAAGAAATTACAGTGCATATTGTTACGCCTAATACTTTGAATATCTGCTCTTATACTGCAATTGTTCTTTGTCTCGTGGAATAGCATGAATAAATTGCAGACTCTCAAGCTTTCAGGGGATATTTTCTCGTATTTGGGCATTTTAAAGCGCGTATATGCATGAATATCTTAAGCTTTTAAGTGCACATAATTCTCAGCACTAGCTATCGGCACTAGGTTGGCAAACCGAAACAGAAAACACATATCAAAACGCTTCAGTTTTAAGAGTCCCTCTTGAAACCTTTCAACTGGTTTTCGCATCAGTTGAGCGGGAAGTGCGTTTCAACCAAATTGTAGCCAACAGCAATCAAAATTGAACCTCTTGATGATGGCGACGATGGCTAAAAATAAGAATGATGAGATGGCAACAAAGAAACTGCCTCCGAGATGCAGATATAAATAACTTCTGCTTTATGTTTTTTTATCCAAATATGCGCCAAAATGGCTTCATTCAGCAGCACAACAGAAATCAAAGAATAGAGTGTGCATCTCTAGCATTGAGTCATCGAACGTGTCAAAAATGAAGGCATCCTCACGGAATGCAACACTTGTCGATGAGGCCTCTATTGCTTATAATAAGTCTGACTTTCTTAGACAACCTCGCTGCATTTAGCGAGATGTACTTCAATGGTGATTCACGTTTGCTGTACAAAATTCACGAGCATCAGTTCCAAAGCTTTCTCGTTTTACTGATGCAAAAATATGTCCTTGAGGTCCTGATGAAATTCATCCTCTGGACTTCCATTTCTCCTGGCACTTTAAAGCAATAACAACGATACATGTTTTAAAAACACGCTCATCCCAGATATTTTCCAACCAATTTTAGTCAGCGCAAACTCCAAGACCCACAGCATTAACTGGCATAGCATATTTAGCTGTGGAATTACTTTTTTGTGAATCTGTGATCAACAGTGAGTATATTCAAGGTTTTTAGAAGCAGTGCCGAACGGACGGCATTACAATAAAGTTTCTGACACTCGCAAAATGCCTGCGTGTTGCAGTTTCACATTTTCCGCTTTTCTTACATTCTTTATGTGACTACCAGTGATCTAACGGGTATTTACTTAAACAATATCCTTTACTTGAACATAAATCATACTGGGATGTCATACAGTGAGTATATTCAAGGTACTGGCATATGAGGACTGTTCGATTAAGTCCGCACTAAAATAAAGGACCCGTGCTTCTTTTGAGGAATAAAGTATTTCTCAACGTAATCTTCTTTCAAATACATAACACTTATTCCAGCAAAGTTCTAATTTTGTATCCCATTTCTAAATTCAGTTCTACAACTTCCACATTTGTTTCGGCGACTACCTCTTCATTTAATGCTAATTTCTTTCCTGACCGTTTCTTTACATTGGGAAACAGGAATTAGTCAGGGAGCAGCACCCGGAGAGGAGAAGGATGTCATATCTTTAGTCCAATAATTTTGAGGTCGCAATCTCAGAACTGTGCGCTGGCGCGTTTTCTTTCTTCGCCAAATTAGAACGAATCTTCTTGATTACGTCGGTTAGTTGCTCAAGTAGTACAGCGTAATATTTACGATTATAGTTCTGCTCTTTTGCAAAAAGTCAAATAAAATCACGCAGTGGTGATCCTAAACACAGTCGGCACCACCTCTCCTGCTGAGGGGATTGCTTTTGCATTCTTTGGTTGCACTTAACTGTTTCGGCCGCTGAATGGCTTTTTCATTTGCAATTTGTGCAAAATATTTTGCATTTGATCTCCAGAAGTGGCCACAGCTACAGCATTTTCCCACAACTTCAGCCCCCAATCGCTCAGTACCATGTTGATATTTTCAATAGTTTTGGAGTAGTTTCCTCCAGAGACGTACTCTTTATATACAATTCTAAGCGAAAGTGCAGATTCCGTTTGCACAGTTTCCCTTTAGTTTCTGCGGGCGTTAACTCTTTCAAAAGCAATGTTTTATTAATACAGCAACTTCGTTTTTCTCCATTTGAACGCTTGTTTACAAATTAAAGCAGGAAAATGGATCTCAAACAGCAACTAAGTACCTGTTTACCTTGACAAGGTAACGTCGAAAACTTTACTGCTACCACTTTTGAATTTTTGCACAGACTTATGGAACAGCCCTCATATGGTTCGCCCCTCCAAGAACAGACAGTTTACTGAACTGAGCAGCCTGTGCAATTATATTTTGTTCATCCGTGATATCAATATTAAAGAAATATCGAATTTTGTAGTTTCTGAATTAATTTAATTTTTAACGAGTATGCCAAATGTTTCAAAATGCACAGCATTATTTCGGAAATGAGTTTCTCATATGTTTACCTTAAAAATATGCAGTTTATTTTCTTTAGTTCTTGTAACTATTTTGAAATAAATGTTAAAAATGCCCATATTCTGCTTGAATACTGGCCTCACTTCGATATTCAACTGCTCTGCTAAAGCTATCCCTACGTACAGTTCTTAAGTAAGCCTAATTTCTTAGTTTACGTGTTAAAATCCTCCGTTGAAAGCTCACTTCATACATGATGGCGCTACCACACATTTCAATATCCGTATTCACAGGGATCTGAATGGAAGTTTTCCTGATAGATGGACCAATTGCCTGCTTCCGCACTCATTTTGTGTATTCTTTAAAGGTTAATTATCGCAAAGGAATTTAGTTATATTGACAAATTAAATATCCAACATCGCTACGACAAACAGCTGATATGACCTCATCGTTGCTTCAAAAGTTTTCTCTCTGTACATGAAAGCTTATCTATAAATGTCCTTTCTCAGGAAGGACTACGCCTGTGCTAATATATATAGTAAAAGATATCATTCGATACTTTTGGTTTCTGTTGTCATTTTAGAAGACTGGGCCAATATGCAACTTAATAAAATATTTTGGGGCCAATGTGCAACTGTAATTTTTTCTCCCACTACAGTATGTATGTATACATGTATTTTGTTGCTTTTAGCGAAGCAAGTGCATTTTGTTTTAATAGTGTTCATTGCTGACCACCTCCTTGGTCTAGTGGTTAGCGTTGCTGATTACTGGCCGTGAGGCCTGAGTTCGATTCCCACTATACCTATTTAGGCATTTTTTAAAGTCAGGGAGATCTGGAACAGGGTCCACCCAGCCAATTAGGAAGATGCCTGATAGAGAGGTGGCATGCTTCGATCACGAATAATAGGCGACCGGCGGGGTGACGGCATGCTGATCTCCCCCTGCAATACTGCCCCCTATCAATGAAGTAGTAAGACGGAGGTGAGGATGCAGTGGTTCAGCTAAAGGCCAAGGCTTTCCCCGGGCTGTAGCGCCAAAAAAGAAGAAGTGTTGACTGCTGTTGACCAAGGGAATTAGTTTACATCCCAATGGAAACCGCCACGGACGGCCGAGATCGTGAGTGTCTGGGGTTCGAATCCCGCCAGGACCATCCTGCCTGACGTAGGTTTTTTTCCAGGTTTTCCTCGGTCCTCATAAATGGCAAATGCCGGAGAGGTACCCTAAACTTGGGCCTGGAACGATTCCTTCCTTAAAAATAATAAATCCTTTCCCAATTTATCATTTCATGTCATATATCATCAGTGTCCATCGCCTGTGGTGCCTCTGTAGCATAAACGGGGGTTAAACACCATTCATCATCATCATCATCATCATCATCATCCAATGGAATTAAGTAAAGCATGTTCAGCAACAAACAATTTCAGATGTTATGTTCAATAGTCGCTAATCAACAAACAAAACAATTAAAATCTACGCATTCAGTGATAATACAAAATCATAATAACATAAAATAAATATATTTTTATGGAAATTAGTATTATATAGTCATAAATACGGGTATGAACTGTGCGTTACAAGAATTGGTGTAATGCACATCTCATAGTTCTGAAATAATCATGAAAGATAAGCTAAAACGCTGCATTTTCGACTAAATTGAATGAAATTTCTGTTAGAGTATTTTGCTCATGTAACCAATTCGGTATAAGAATGCGTTGAGATTCACTCAATCAAATTTGTCTATCTTGAAGACGTTATACTTCGACATTCAATTGTTATTACATTTTAATTAAGTGCGATTTTTCTGGTGGATATACAGACGTTTCAGTGCATTTGCAGTGACTGGAAAAAATGTCAAAGAATAAAGTCCTAAAAATATGAATCAATTTATTAGATATCATAATTATTTGAATTATTAATTATATGTTATTGTAATTATTCGCAAAATATCCGCATTAAATATTTGTCAATAAATCCTGAAGCTCTTTGATATTACTACCCATGGGAAATGCCATTGTCTTTTAATGTATTGTAACCATTTCTAATAGCATTAATTGTTTGCTCCTGTTATGTTGCATATTACGCAGTCATACCGTCCTCACTGGACAATAAAACAGTGACAGTGAAACGCATTGAAGAAGTAGCTACAAGCAAGAAACCTAAAACATGGAACATATAATTGAAATTCTTTTCACCACAGGGTTGTCCAAAATCAAAGTTGATATGAAATTCAAAAATATCTATACTATCTTATCAGTATAAAGAAATGAGTTTTACCACTCAATAATCTGGTTATTTCCGGTTTTTTGTACCTCATAACACTGTAACTGCTAGTTTAAATGGCAGTTAACTGTGGTGTAACATCACGTGTAGTGTGTGGATAAAAGCGTGTATTGAGCTGTAGACACGAATATAGTAGAGCCATCAATAAAACAAAGGGGCATTTTAGACATGTTGGAATCTTTATCACAGCTCAGGCTAGGGTCTATAAATCGTATATTATAAAAAAGTATAGTTTTACAAAATAAAGCATAACCATTTGGGGCAGAGGTTATACCAGGAAAATGTTACCAATTACGGAGCAGTGCAGTAGGACTCCTCTGTCTGTCTCACTTTTTCTACACAAGTGCATTTTGAATGTCAAAATTGTTCACGTGCACTTATTTTTAACACTGAAATTGCTTCTATTACAATTTGAATATTTCCATATGGAATGCTCAAGTTTATGGGTAAATGATAAACTTTGAATAAATGGGCTAGCTGTGTAATGTACTCCCATCTTATAGTTGCATTTTGCTAGCACTATAAGACAGAAAGGAAACTATGTAATGTAGTTTCTTTAAAAATAAGCAGTTACGAATTTTTTAAAAACATTTTAACGTACGCAATGTTTTGTTTGTTTAGCGAGAGGACTAAAAACTGTGCTATAATCAAGTCAATTATAAAATTCCTAGCTTCTTTTTTTTTTGTCTGTTTTAAATTCTACTGTAGAATAAATAGCAATTAGACTTTTGCTTATTTCATCATTAAAATACATTATTTTATTCCACACATTTGTGGCTGAATAACAACCAAAATGCAATATTAATCTTGGGAGTTGCGAATATTTTCTAATAATCTCGTCCAAATTTATTCCTTTATTTCATAACCTTGCGGTTTCAAAGAAGATAAAGAAACACTCAACAATGAAAATGTGTAATATTTATACTGCGACATTGAGCTTAGTGTTGGACTTAGGGAAACTCTCTTAAAGAAAACCTTCACCTTCAAGTTAATGTTATTTTAGCCAGGCCTTGTTGTTGCCAAATTGTAAGAGTTCTCATTTACTGTCTAGAGGCACTGCCCTTGCGAACTATCATAGGGCTTCCTCGGGAAATCCATCAGTACCTAGTTCTGCAAATTTTTCCATTCACTTTCACTACGCAGGAAATTTACAGTAGCGTTTCTTCTTGGAAAGCAAACAAATGACGATGCAAGAGTGCAACGCATACATATGGCGGATAATGCCAACTTGTGAGCGTTTTGATAAATCAGCAAGTTATACTTTCTTCCAGCTGCAACAGTATGTTCTGTTATACACTGTTTGTGCTAAAAGAGCAAGTGATGGGAAAAATAAAATATTTCCCCTTCTTCTCCTGTTACGTTTGTGAAACACGTTTCTGTCACACCAGCACTAATGATGCAGTGTTCAATGAACACAAATAACCACGAAAACCCCTTAAAATGAACGTTTCCCGTTGATCTGCAAGTGTAGCATTTAAAAAACTACAAGAAATAATTTCCAAGGCCATCAACTGATGTGTGTCGGATGTTCAGTATTTAAAACCTGTGCTTGCACACTTTTTACTACTTTGTTTGATTCCCACGGGAGTTGTCTGTTATTTACATTAATGGGTGAAATATAATGCTGAAAATTTATGCCACATGGTCAGAGTCTACGGTTAGAAAATCACGAGACTATGCTCCTTTACTTCGTTAATTCATTTACTGCAATTGATACTGTGTACGAACATTCAATAAGCTATCCGAATATGAAAATTAAACTTGACGGTAAAACTTACCTCACTGTTTTAACTGTAGTTTCACCCGACTTTCATACACTTAGCCACTTCGTATATAGTGACTTAATCTCTTCTGAGTATAAGGTTTTGTCCTGCCAAATCACCCATTACCCCTACTTCATGACATCTCGTCGAAACACCTCCGTTCAAGTAGGAATTTCTCCAGAGTTTGAAACAAAATAATCACCAAGTGCCAGGCCTGAACTATATGGTGGATGGTTAAGTTCTTAGTACCCACAATCCTTGGTAACAAATTTTGCTTTTTGGGATTTGTAGCAAGGCCACTATTGTAAAGCAGAAATAGCCCGCTGTCAGTTTTCCATGTCGTTTCTCCTTGATAACGTCGTATGACTATTTTCAAAGGCAAAACACACTGTATAGCAAAAAAATGACTGGCCAAGACTGTTCTGACTAACTGACGCACACGGAACTACTTGTGGATGAAATATTTATGCTTCCAATGCATAAACACTTGTTTTATTTCTGGGTCAAAGTTTCATCTATAATAAAAAAACAAAAACAAAACAAAACAAAAAATAACAAAAAAAAAATACTGGGATTTTCTTGGTTGAAATCCAATATTGCATTTCAGGCGATATGCTTTTTGCTCTGGTGTTAGCTGGAGTACATATCAGGAACTGACCTTTGATATTATCATATGAGTACGAATAACTTTGAAATCCGACCAGTTGAAATACCTAGTCCATTATCCTTTACACGACCGCTTGCATAATCTAAGCTTCCACTTTTGATACATTTCTTATGAAGATATTTTCACAAGAAGCCTTTTGTGGAGGCCATCTTCAACGAACCAGGCCTCTTTAAATTGCTTGGCCTTGTAGAAGGAATGTTTGGGGCTGGGAATTGGGGTGTATGGGTGCTGCGGTAAATAATTTATGCCCGCTGATCGCAGGTTTCTCCACGGCTACTGCAGACCACCTCCACTCTTCTTCGATCAGACTCTTTCGAAGGAGTTTCGCTGGATTTTGGCGGCTATGTGCCAGCCGGGCCTGAGTGAATGGAACTACGAAGGTGACGACAAATAACGCTCCGTTATTTACTTGTTGATATAGTTTATTCTCCTAACATGAATATTTGGGCAAGCTCACGTTTCTCGTCGAACCACAGGCAAGATAATCTTGGCGAACGCGTACGTTTGTTGCGTTGACCAAATGGTGCCGAGGGCGATGAAATTGTTAATTTAACTGAATTCTTAATGCAGCTCAATGATGTGTCGGAAGTTAATGTAATGACAGACATTCATGCGTCATTGTCGCTGGATGTATACTTGGTACCTAGGCCGCTCTTCAGCTGACCTCCGGGCGATGGCTTCACGTATCTGGGCCTGGAAAATTCTGAGACTGTGCCACTTTTGGGTAAAATCGATTCCTTTTATACTCGACACGAAATGACGCTATCCATGGGCAACGGCGCGAAATACTCGCGCCAATTTTGTGTTAAGTGTGTCATAGGTGAGCTACCTTACCTCACTGAGTTTCATTTCTATTCGTTGAAAATTTTTGTTCGTGGCAAATGCTTCGCTATTCGTCAGTAAGATGAATTTAACAGATTTCATACGTTACCGTCAACGACTTTTTACTCGGACACCTGCAACTTTATGCAATCAAACAGGCCAGTGTCTGCCCTGAGGCGGGGGACATTTTCAACCCTAGCTGCATACCAGAAGGGATTACCTTGCATTGTCTGCCTTTGCAAAGTCTTTCTGTGTTCAGAGAAAGACGAGAATTTTTCTTTGCCTTTTTATATTTATATACGTTATTACTCAAATATTATCAAAAATTACACCGTATGAACGCATTTAAACACAATACAATATTAATTCTACATAGAGTTATGTCATTAAAATTCTTTCACTGAAATAAAATGCACAATAAACTTGCACATAATTACAAAGTAGCTGATTCTAAAATTACAAATATTAATTATTTCAACAACTCTGTAATTGATGGGGAGACAGAGACAGTTTCAACTTTAAAGATTATTTGACTGTTGGAATGTGCATCATTAACATAACCAGCATTCATCTTTACTTCGATTTCTTTAGGTATGTTTCCTTTCTTTGTAAGGAATTTAATGACGGAACGACACTCCATATCACTCTTACTGCAGACTAGCATGGCAATGTACTTGCCACTCTCTCAGTTCCAGCGCTTATTGCAGACTGATTTGTAACTGTGTATGTTTCAAGCCAAGACTTGTCCGAAGCAGCACATGCAGAGAGTTCGCATCAAGTTTGATCCGAGAAAGCGGGCGAAAGGAAGCCGGTAGAGCGCGAAGTAAACAGCAGCATTCTAGATCCATTATTTTTGGAGTATTCTATTTATAAATTCTTATTAATCTATGGCATCCATACATGATAATTTTATTTCACTAAACCGTTACAGTAGTTGCTGGAAGTGGTGTCATTCGGCATTCACACATTCCCGACCTATTTTGATGAAATTTGCATTCACACACAAAAGCTTTACTTTTGTAATCATTCTGATATCTGCTATT